>CM032879.1:18392917-18655239 GCA_019176425.1 Megalops atlanticus
AATAATAAGAGATACTCAAATTATTGTGCTTTGGTGGATATTGCTGTTTATGTCGGTCATCAAAGCTAAACCAATCTAGCTAAACTGATATCCATATCACCATATTACCAGACACAGATTAATAAATAATTACCAATTACTAATAAACAGTTCCCATTTAAAGTGTGAAAATAAAGATGCAGTGTTAAGCACTGAAGTGGTTGGGCATATGTGTGGAACTTTAGTAATGACTGGACTACTAGTGCCTGGTGCCTGTAATGGAACCTTTAGTGAAATACTGCATTAGGATTATTCATTTGATCATTTGACTGCATTCAGGTTTCCAAGAGATTTAAGTGGCTCCTCCCACTCCATCCAGCACCAATCACTGTGCAAATGGGTTCGACGTGAGAAAGACATATATGACATGTCTGTAGATATTCGATATGTTGATTGTAATGTAATTGTTCTCAAGCTTTGACCGTGTTATGACACCTCTTGTTAGATTAAGCAGTCTGTTTTCAGGCCTACTTTAAGTTTCTCTCCATCTGACTGAAAGAGATGCCTGAATGATTATAAAAACATGAACGCTCCCAGTCTAAGATATCCTGACACAGTAGTCAGTGTGTTCATAAATTATATCTCATGGTCTCTGCTTAAGTGTTAAATGACACTGATTGTGTACTCGACATTTTGTTAAATTAATGACTGTACCCAGTATTATATTGTGACTGTAATGTTGTGTATGTCCATTCACATTTAAACGTCACATCTGCTGAGAAATATGTTGCTTGTGTTCCTTCAAAATTCCACCAGTTTATAAAGTATGTAGATTTTTTTTTGTTTCCTTTGAGTCAATTCCATAACCATGATACTGTTTTTACACCTCATCCCAGCTAACACGCCTGCCTCTCACTCCTGGTCTGTCTCAGTGGAAGTTCAGCGGAAGCGTGGAACACACAGTGCTGTTTCTTTGACTTGTGAGCTAGTACACTTAGCACACTGTGCAAGCTGCTAATGGCTTCATGCTGTAGAATCACTGGAATTGGGGCTTACATTAGTTTGGAAGTCAGAGAGACTGTGTGTCACCTTCAGGATGTGGTAGAGAGTGAGGCTGAGAGTGTTGCTTGCTTTTGTTCACAGGGTTTTGACTACAGAACAGAACATACAGAATCCCCTACTATTTTATTAAGCTGACTGGCTGTTTCCAGTTATTGTGGTTCTGTTAATTGGTGTGGTAGTTTTAAAAATATGAAATGAACACTCCAGTTTTCACCTTGCATCAAACGTTTCTAAAGTTCCACTTCGGTCTATGTTTTTGTGCCCCAGTGCCTTCTTTCTACCTTCTTGCTATCAGGTTATTAGGTAAACTATATAGGGGCATTAAAATAGTTTGCATCATGTGTTTATAAAGTTAGATACTGAAGCAATTCAGGTTAAAGGCCATGCTCAGAAGTGAAACAGCAGAACCTCACCTATATAGTCCACCCCTGTGATCTATAGTCCATGGCAGGGCCTCATCCTGTCTGTAATGGGGCTGAATAATGCAGCAGTCAGCACATTGGAGCTCCGGTCTGGACATTGGAACATCAAAGGTTAAGTCGGAGATTAAATACAAGGCAACATGACTCAAACGTTGTGTCTTTGTGATACAGACCATGTAACAGATTGAACAGATGATTGGGAATCATATGATTGAATTATTTTAGCGTGGTTAAAGCAGTTGTTCACCTGCAGTACATGTTAACACTTGGTTAATAGATGTAATTCTTATTTTTGGTTCAAACAATTTGGTGGACCAAACCTGTGGCTTCGACTGAGCAAGGTAGCTAGCTAGGAGTCGCTAATCGTATCTCAACTGGAGCAGCTTGTCTTGGGCTCACTGTCTTAATTTGTATCATTACTGTACATACTGGAGTGTGTAAACTAGCCAGAAAAACTGAGAGAAAAAATCACTGCTGTGGATAACAGTGTGCAGTTCTACGGCTCTGTTACACAGGGAATGTTTTCCTTGTGTCGTTCAGATCAACACCAGAACCGTATTCCTGTGTGTTGGGAGGAAGTTGTGTGTCTTTTTTAAGTGTAATTGTTCCATCTTTCACAGTCTGTCTGTCCAGTGTGTCACAGTGGCCCAATCAAAGTGTTTATTGGTAAGGTCCTGGCTGCTGTAACTGGCCTGTGATTGGCCAAGGCCTGGGGAATGTGTGTGTGAGGAGACCTCCCCTGACTGGTTGTCAGTGCCTCTCTTGTCATTATTTCAGGCCGGTCTCCGCACGCTGCATGACATTGGTCCTGAGATTCGACGGGCGATATCATGTGACCTGCAGGAGGAGGAGCTTGTAGACTTTATACCTGAGGAGGACGAGGAGATTTATAGGGTAATCATTCAGATCTACTTCACTCTAGAGTAAGGACACCCTGATAGTGAGGGTAATTCACAGTAGCAGTTTTGTAATCCTGTAGGATCCATTTGAAAAGAACAGTAGCACTTAAACAAATGCTAGAACCAAATGCTAGAGACAAACTCCCTGACTGCAGTACACAGCAATTGAAGTGCACAGGCTGTGCACCTGTGGGCTGTGACAGGTTGTGTCAGTTAAGATGAACTCAAAGTTGAAGAAGCTGTGTTAGGTTCATTGGACACATCTGCCATGACCTCCATTTAACCTGCTTTTGACTTCATTTTTTGCTCATGTGATCGCCAAGAAGATTTCAGCCCTCTAATCTAGTCTAACCACGCTCACTTGCTAACCCCTCTTTAAATTTCTCACGGAACGCTGGAGGTTTTGACTGGGCTCTCATTCACAGCGGAACGGTGGGCTTTTTGGCAATCACGTCAATCACATGAACGGGACCCGGAGGAGCTCTGGGCAGCGGACCAATGCCACACAGCGCCCTCTGCAGGTCCATGCCCCTCCACACTATGCCCGCATGGAGCAACCCGTGGGCAGGTTCAGCAGGGTGGCCAACGCCCTCTCCTACAACCACCACAACAGCCACCACAACTCCTACTCCAAATCACCAAAGTCCACCAACGCCAATCTCAACAACGCCAACGTATCCGGCCTGCCCAACGGGAGAAGCAATCGCTACTATGAGCACATCCCCGCCAATGGTTACCCTGCCAATGGTTACCCCGGCCACCAGGGCCCCTACTACCCGGGCGACTATGACAGACCCAGCTCCACCCACATTCAAAGGTGAGTGAGACACACTCCCTGGCCACTCTCTGTTACAGGAAACTGATATTAAACTTTCACACTAAACTATCAATCTGTGCTGTTCAGGAGATCATACAATTAAACCAATTTTGTCGAGAGCAAAAAAACAATCACAGGGCATGCTCATACACTCATTCCCATCTGAAAAACAGACTAATGGAATCAAAACACTCTTTTACTTCTCACGTTCTCTTTCCTACCTAACCAAAATGCTCTCTCACAACCATTTCTCTGTTCTCTTTCCTGTACTACCTAACCAACGCTCTATCACAACCATTTCTCTGGCATCTGGGACAGGACTCGCTACTATGAAACCTATCTTAGGTAGGTCCTTTGCAGCACGTCTGTGGAAATATCCTCTGTCATTTTTGGCCAGCAATTAGGGATCCCGATAGTTCCACTTTCTGCTCCAGTCAAATCATGGTGGTCTTTAAAGAAAAACTCACATGACTCCTCCCCTATAGATATGTTAGATGCTGGGACAGGAAAGGGCAAAGAAGGCATAGAGTCTCCAATGCATGTGTCAGTACTATACTCTGGTACAGCACTCATGTACAGACATACACCCTCAGCCTGCTACAAGCAACGCTAGCTGATGTGGTCATCCTGTCTGTATCCTCTGTCTCAGTCAAGCTGTCTGCATTCTGTGTGCCAGTCAAGATGGCCATGTTTTCTGTGCAAGCTGAGCTGACCGCGTTTTTTGTGCCAGTCAAGCTGACCTCATTCTCTGTGCCAGTCGAGCTGACCTCGTTCTCTGTGCCAGTCGAGCTGACCTCATTCTCTGTGCCAGTCGAGCTGACCTTGCTCCTTGTGTCTGTCGAGCTGACCGTGTTCCCTGTCTCAGTCTCTCCTGACTGTATCCTCTGCCAGTAGCCACTCGGTTGGCGCTTTTAAGCAGCTGAGGGCTAGAAGAAAGGGTCGTTTGCATTGCCCCCTGGTGGTTTGAATGTGCATGACAGTGCATGGCCTGTTTGCTCCCGCCTCCTGGAAGAGCTGTTACTAGTAGCTCCACCCGCTTCCTCCATGCAGGTCCCACCAAGGGGACGGCCGGCATCCCACCATCCGCAGGGAGGAAGACTATGTTGAGGAAGATCGCTACTCAGGGGAGTACTACAGCGGAGAAGAATTTTATGAAGATGACAGCATGCTGTCAGGAGACAGGTAAGGTCATAGGTGGTGCAGAGAGTGCTGGGTTGGTATACCATTTTGTGTAACCCTGTGTAAGGAAAATGCAATACCTGATTCATTGTTCTTGGATGGTCGCCTAATGCAATAAAACCAACTTAACTATCAAGGGGGGGTTAGATTCTAAGGGATACAATTGGCATCACCTTTTGACGACGGTCTGGTTACCTTCCACACTACACCCTTTGTTCCTTAGAATGCGGGAAACAGGGGTGTTAACACCTGAGGCCTGGTCAGAGAGCAGGCTATGGTTATTCGTGTTTGTGTGTGTATGTGTATTCAAGTCTGACACTGTATGAGGTGTGAGGCCTCTGTCTCTTCCTGTGAGCGAGATCTAAGGAATAGACTTTGTGGAGCCTCTAACACCATGCAGTGCCCATTTGTTTCTCTACTGTCCAATCAGGGACAGGAACCTGCATTTTATTTCAGGATTTTATTTCAGGTTTGAGGTATAAAGGCTTGTACTCACACACCACCATTTTGTAATTGCCCTGCCTTGCTTTTACCTGGTATGTTCCATACTGTAACTGAATACTATTCATTGCTTTGTTGATAAATTGCTTTAAACCTAAACTTTGGAATTACAAGTTGAGCTTCACAAGAAGAAAATCCCTACACCTGTGCATTGTCATATTTCTATTGTTTTGTATTGTCACATATTATTTTAACTCTGTGAAATCCTAACTCTTGTTATTCATCAGATCCGCACTGTAAATGAGAACTTTTTCTTAATTGTCCCTCCTGGTTACATAAAAGTTTAACAATATCTACACAGACAAATGAAAAGGCCAGCTTGTTTTTAGTTTAGTTTACTTAAACCCCAAAGGCAGTTGAGAGGAATATCTGAAAACCAAATCAATCCAAACAGTCAAGCTGTGAGATGTATCCATGGTGACAGGAGGCAGGCATTCTAAAATGTGCTTTTTTTGTATGACCTACAGGAGGTCATATAAGGAATACCTGGACAGGTATCCTAACAGTGACCTCGACTACGAAACACCCAGGGGATACCATCACCCTGACAGTTACTATGACGATGATGAGCAGCCTCTCTACCATGACTCACGCAGGTCGCCAAAGAGGAGGCTGCTTCCCCCCACACCTCAAGGTTAGGTCTTTTCATCATACACCGCTTCAACACACCTGTGCCATTGTGCTTAGTGCCATGAGGAGATGTGTGGCAGCACGGGATATTTGATTATATTGAAGACTCTGATTTGGGAACCTAAAAACTAAATCGAACAAAATTGACTTGTTCTATGTTCTATGTTTTTTGTGTTCAAGGCATATGTGGCTATATAGAAGTGAAGATTGAAATCCAATGAACTTGCCTTTAATGAGCACAGCGCACAGATGTCTGTAAGTTGGTCTTGACACATGGGGAATACCTTACAGCAGTACTAATGCCTTCCCTCTATCTCCGGCCATGCTCTCAGCCTGTAGGAGGCCGTCGTTCAGTTTTGAGTGTCTGCGCAGACAGAGCAGTCAGGACGACCTGCCCATTTCTCCAGGGCTGCACCAGCGCACTGCACTCCCTCTGCATCTGATGCAGCACCAGGTACAGCTGCACATACACGCATGCACACACACACATATATATATATATATAGAAGCAAACTGTACATGCATACATATATGCAGATGTGCACACACACCCATACACATACAGATGTACACATACACACATATTCATGCCTGCATACACACATACAAGTATGCATATACACGTGCATGTACTCACACATGCAGCAGTATGCACACGTTCCTGTCCCTGTGCAAGACCACTTCGTCCTGCCTGTTTCAGGTGATGGCTGTCGCCGGTCTGGACTCCAGCCGAGCTCAGAGACTGTCACCAACCCGGTCCACGCGCTCCTGGGCCACGCCTCCTGCCACGCCCATCAGTAAAGACCGCTCCCCCTACTACACCCCTATGATCCGAGTGGACCGACCCAGCCGTGACAGCGTGAGCAGCAGCCAGTCGTCAGTGCGCAAGAGCTCCTGGTACACAGAGGAGTCCGACTACCCCCACAGGACCTACGCACCAGCACACCTGCAGATCCCCACTGAGTTCACACACCAGTACCACCAGAAGAGAGGCAGCGCCACCAGCTTGGTGGAGGCGGTGAGTCAAAACAGCCAGCCAGGGCAAAAACACTCACAGCATTTAGTCAGGCTCAGAACTATTATATGTTCCTACATTATTGCAGACCTGAAATGTATATTTGCAGAGAGCTTTTATTCTGACAAGGCGGTTTCTCCGGCGCTTACAGGTGTTGATATCTGAAGGCCTGGGGAGGTACGCAAAGGACCCGAAGTTTGTGGCGGCCACAAAACGTGAGATTGCCGACGCGTGCGAGATGACAATAGACGAGATGGAGAGCGCAGCTAGTCACCTCCTGAACGGCGGGGTGACCCCTGGCATAAATGGGGATATGATCCCCATCCTGACCCGGCAGGACATGGAGCTACAGGACTTCAACGCTGGCTACAGCGACGAGGAACCTGAGCCAGAGCCCAGCGCCAAGTACGAGGAGGACCTCGCCGATGAAATGATATGCATTACGACTTTATAGCGAACCAACTTAGAACCGAGAACAATAAAAGGAATAAAAACGCATCTATTGGCTTATTCACTTAAGAAGTGCCTTTCTGCTGTGGAATATGAGAGGCACTGGCAGGTGGACCCTTCTCACCAAGGCAACACAGGAACCACATTCTCAAAGCACCATGTCTGTCCCTCACACAGCGAGGGCGCAGCTGTGAGCTGTGAAACTAACATGGACAGAGCAGGCAGGGTAGAGTTGCAGGGTTCGCAGGGTGTTTTCGGATGGTGTTGGCAGGTGTTTTTGGATAGTGTTGGCAGGTGTTTTTGGATGGTGCTGGCAGGGTGTTTTTGGATGGTGTTAGCAAGGTGTTGTTTAGTCCTCGGCAGGGTATTTCAGGTGATGACAATCATACTGAAGATGTCATTTCCCTGAGTCACTTTATGTTGCATCAGCATATCAAGCAAATAAGAGACATATCCCTCTTTTAAACTGGATTTGGAAAATGAGACAAAGTAAAAAAATTTTTTACACAAATATATCATGTTTTGGTTGCATTATCAGACTAGAGATGATCCATTTCTATGGCTGTCATTAAATGGAGGCTCCTACTAGAAGAAAAGGACGTGCTCATGAGCCATGTGGTGACAGCGAGGTTTTTTGCAATTATAGAACAGCCTATTTAATATTGCATATTACATCTACTGTAAATGACCTGTAAGATATTCCAAAAGTAAACTTTGTAAAGAGATGTTATATATTTTGTAATTATGTACCGTATATAAAGACAGCAATATGGTTCCTAATTAACCTTATAATATTATAAAGTAGATTGATGTTATTTTATTAGGAATATATGTGTATATATATAGAGAGAGCAAAAAAGGTTTATTTGCCTTTTCTTTTCTGCTCACATGTACTCTTAATTTGTCTGCAAAATGGCAGTTTTTAAGAGGTCATGTGGACATGAACATACATTTGTGTAAGATATGCAGGAGAGTGTCACACAGAGCAGGACTGTGTCCTAAGGAGCGCCCCCTGGATGCAGAGACATGCCAGTGCTCTGCTCATGTTGATCTAGGGGCTGATAGGAAAAATGGATGTGTTTTACAGAGAGTTCATGCCAGGTGAGAGTACAGCCAGAATTGGACGCGAAAGGTGTGTGTGTGTGTTCGTTAACGATGCTGCTTAAATTAGCTAATGAAACTGTAACTTCTCCTTTTGGCTTGATCTGGACCCAGTGAAATTCTCTCATTCATGACCTCATCACAGAGAGATGACAGGATAGTGGCAGGATTGTTTTTACACATGGAAGCAAAAAAAAAGGGTTTAGTGACAGTCAGTACTGGCTGATTTAGTTTGCTGAAATGAAATGGACTTTTCCTCATGTGAGTAAATGCTATCTTTCAAAATGAAATATATCTCAAAAATCATCAGTCTCATTAGTCAGAGAATATGTTTGCCCCATAAAATCTTATCATGAAGACTCCTGAAAGTCAACTCGCCGAGAAGACTTGATGCGAGTGAGCATGCAGCATGCAGGTGTATTTGGGTGCTCTCAGACACCTGCAGTGCAAAGTACAGCCGGAGAGAGCAGCACAGCACCATTGTGTTGGGAAAGTAACGGTGAGAGAGGGTGTATTCAGCTGGGTCCACATCAAGCCTATGCAGAGATGAGCTGGAGAGTGCTAAAGCAATATCCCCTCCCCCAGTCTTACACCAGTCTTCTGCATATACCTCCACCGGAATGGGGGACACATATCAGTGTTTTAAAGGTTCCTTTTCATGTGACATTTCTCACTTTAAAGGGTATTTTTCTTTGAGTGTTCCTACTCTGTCGCCACAGAGGAGATACATTTTGTCACTTTAATGAAACACAATGCTCAAAAAAAAACTGCATAATCCTTGAGTGCCCCAGGCCACAGCCTGGGCTGAGATGTGATTCCACAACGTACACAGCATAGCAAAGGGACATTTGATTTGTTGTTGTTGAGTGTGTACCGTGTTTTCAGCTAATCGAACACTCGAGTGAACATGTAGGTTTTTCACTTGGTGTGCACAATGAAAGGGCTCTTCCAGTTGTCAGTGAGAAAAAAATGTGTTCTGGTCTTTTTTTGTAAATTTCTGAGTCGATTCTTATCTTGTGAAGGACCTTTGAACACCCAGGCACATAGTACTGTACGTAGCAATTACTGATATTCTATAAATATGCATTATTTTTAAATACGTGTGTAAAATGTGTTCAACTGAAAACTAAACCAAGATACTTTTTACCTCATGTCAGGGATTCCTGAGAGAAAAGAAAATATGAATTGGTTTCATTCTATACCAATGGTATTTAAATATTAGCACATAGTTGTTTGTCTTTGCACAAGTAAGTGTATAGTGCTATTGTTTCTGTTTTTCTTTTCTATGAATTTCAAATATTTGTGTGTAAGGTGAGCAGATTTTGTACTTTTACTGTGGCTGTGTGTATGGTTTAGTGAAATCTATCTTTGTCATTTACATGTCACCTTACAATGCTGGAATCTGTACAAAACAATTCCAAGGTGCACAGGTCTTTATTTATGTAATAAAAACAGTTTGCGGGATATTAAATAAAATCTAAAAATCAATATAAAAGGGTTTACAAACACCTGTTAATTTAAACATTTAATCTGTTTTATTATTATTATTGCTAGTGTTAAAGATGTATTTAAATATATTATGAAGTTGTAAAATATGTACAAAAATAAGGAAAGATCTGTGGTCATTTATTCAACTTGAAAGCCCTGATATATGCTCTTTAATGTTTTTATTCAGTAAAGATATCCTTTCAGTAGCAAATTATTTATTGCCCTCTAGGTTTTGTATCAATAACATTTTTGTATCTTTTTTTTTTCATTTCTTTTTGGCCTTGAATTTATTTGAATCAATACTGATATTTTATTTTCTAATGATTATTACTGAATAAACTTACACTAAAATTGAATGTAGTGAGCAAGTGCTATTTATGAGGCAGCGTGGTGTCACCAGTGCTTCCATTATGGCGGTGTAATGTTGGTCCGGAGCCCCACGGAAGCTGACTGCTTGAAGGAAGCCTGCAAATATTGAGGTATGTTTTTCATTTGATGCATAGCAGTGGAATATCAGGGCATTGTAAGTATGGTAAGTATGGTCTTATATTAGGCCTTTGGAAATGTCTGTATGCAGATCTCATACCTGATTTGTCCAGTGGTGCAAGAAAGGCGGTACTCCGGTATTCAGTGCCAGCAAGATGTGAGGCACTATTGCACCCTACCAGTAAAAACACTCTTGGGAGCTACCTAGGTGTGTTTGCTTTTCATTTGCTGACGTGGGGTTTCAGTTTGTTGTTTTGTGCCTAGGAGGGTGAATCAGTGTGGATATTTATTTTGATTTGGGCTGCAACTGTTGATGAATGATGATGAATGAGGAATATTGGTGTGTTTTAAATCACCCTGGATCTCAACAGGGTGATGGGGAGTGAAGCAGGTCTGTATCTTAACAGCATGATAACCTTGTTTGGAGACCCTTTATGATGGTGTTACCTAGTCATCACTATGGGCACTAGTTAGAGCTGGATGGGACCCAGGCTGAGGGAACCGTGCTGTGCTAGGTAAATACCAGGTTGAACACGAGGGTTTTCAGCTACTGTCTGTCTTATGTTTGACTGGAGTGGGTGGGTTTTGGCCTCATTTCTTCTTCTAGACTGAAACAGGGAGTGGCTGTCCACCATAAACATCATATGTCTTGCACATAATCTTTCCCATGCTGCCGCTACACACTCTCAGCCAGGTCAGGAGCACCATAAACTCCAGCATGTAGATCAAGGGCTTTAAATTGTCTGGTTAAGGAGTCTGGCTATGGTCATAACAAACAGTAGAAAAGCCACCAAATCTTCCTGATAGGAAATACTTCCACTGAGTTGAACAGATCAGGCCTTTTCTACATGTTTCCTTTGGACCAACATTCAGCCACCATTCTTAATCTGATTTTCTATTGAAACATCCTTCTTAATTTTGTAAATTTCATTCTTAATATGAGATTTTAAATGTTAAATGTGCATTTTAAATGCACATTCACTTATTTAACAAGGAGAACCTGGGGCATATCAGAACCTGGAGCATATTATCTGATAAGAGAGGACAATGGAAAATAAATCAAGCATAATATTTTATTTTTACTA
Source organism: Megalops atlanticus (assembly GCA_019176425.1). NCBI lineage: Eukaryota > Metazoa > Chordata > Actinopteri > Elopiformes > Megalopidae > Megalops > Megalops atlanticus. The sequence goes on from CM032879.1 coordinate 18,404,032, forward strand.
AAACAAAACAAAAAATACAATAATATAACCTTTAACACATTCCAGTGTGTGGACCCACTGTAGTACTTGACAGCATTGAAATGCCATTACAGGGGTATATTAGGAGTTTAATCTAAACACAGATTTTCCTAAGACAGAAGCACTAGTTCTGAGGTTATGAATGGGCCAGAATTGGGGCAGGGAATTGGACAGAGAGTTCACACAGGAGATACTTTGCTGCTGCTCTTGACGTTCATTGTGGCAACCATGGTGTCAGCTTCCGAGCCCTCCTCCTCCAACGCCCACGGATTCCTCCCACACAGCAGGAATGGCAGAGCATAGCCCTGAAACTGACACCAGGGACACACCCATCACCCAGAGATCACAGCCACACCCATTTCCTACAGATGCTGAGGCTATGCCCAGCTCACCCTCAGACACCAAAGCTGACCCGTCATCCACAAAGAGACAGCAGCCATGTCTATACAGAGGCTGCAGCCACACCACTGTCACACACAGAGAGGCCACAGAAACACATGTACGTATGACATCACTGTGTCTTACCTGTCTGTTCATGTAGATGTATATGAGGGGGTTGTACACTGTGCTGCTCTTTGCCAGGTATACTGGGACAGTGCCGATGATGGGGTTGATGTGCACCTCAGGGTCGATGATCACTGCCAAAGAGACGCAAGCGTACGGCATCCAGCCGACGAGAAAGGCCAGCACCATCACCACCACCATGCGGGCCACCCTGGCCTCCGCCTTGGCAGCTGCCCCACCCTCCACAAAGCCCAACCGGGCCACCTTAAACAAGCAACATGAGTTATAAGCACATACCATCCCATAATGCTACAGTTCACACAGCACCAGCACTGCCCATAGCATCCAACACTACAGGTATTACTGCAGGATGCAGATGTCTACCGTACTGGCATTCAATTATTTAATGATTCAAAGTCATATTTTCAGTGCACTCTGCATATGTGAAATGCTGATTTAAGGATCTACCACACAGAGTGGTCCTCTGAGACAGAAACATTTATATACGAATGCTGTTTAACTTTTCTTAAAATAAGGAATCAGCTTAAAAATCAATATAGGCTCGTTCGAATATGATACTAAATCAAGTTCATGGTACATAAGTAAAAAGTCATTTATTTTATTGGTTTTAATTTTGCATCTTATGCTAATTACTGAAGCACCTAACATTTTGATTTTGGCATTTTTTTGTGTTTAGTTAAGTGTGTGGATGTGTTCCACTAAATGCTCTTGTTATATACCCAAGTGTCTGGATTCTATTCATCACAGCAAGAAAAAGGAAAGATGGCTTCTACAGCTCAATAGCGTAGCCATTTTGTTCCATGTTTGATACGTTTAGTTAACCACCTTTCTCAATTAAATGTAAGAAAACGTTGTTTAAAACGTAAAAGCCAATTTTATCCATCCATCCGTAACTCAATTAAAAACCAAGCGCTTATAAGATTCAGTTTGACCTGGAGAGATGCGAGACATAAGAGGAGTGCCTTGTATCGTTTTAAGTTAAAACTAAAGTAAAAAAACTGCTGCAGAAGTGGTTAATGGTAGACCACACAGAAATCTTCAGCTATTTCCTGAAAATAAAAAACAACAATAAATACGTGCTTCACCTGTCTAAGAGTCCACAGCAAACGGGAATAGCAAACCACTATAATGACGAATGGCACAGCGAAGCACAGGAGGAAGTAACACAGAATGTAGGAGACGTTGGTGGGGTCCCTGCTGTGCCAGTCGGGGGCGCACGAGGTCCCCACTCCCTCCAGCTGGTAGCTCCCCCAGCCGAACAGAGGCGGCGTGTTCCACACGAAGGACCAGACCCACGCGATGGCCAGCCCTGTGGCACCGTGCTTCGTCTGGAACATGACGGTGCCTAACGGCTTGCAGACCACGACCATGCGTTCCACAGCTATCACTGCGACCGTGCACAGAGCTGCGATTCCTGCGGACCACAGATTCGTTTTAGTTTTGCAGCGTGACTGTACGACATCTTTTGGGTAAAAGCTAAACAAAATGTAACTTCCAAAGCGGTTACATTTTGTTCAGCTTTTACGCAAACGATGTCCTATGCCAGAGATTGTTGTCTCTCGGTATACCAGCATAATTTAAAGAAAACGCTTGACCGTGGTTTGGTACATAGTTTACATAGTTTACACTGTATTTCCCTGTATCAGCTGGAACTTCAGTAACGTCTTGTGTGCTGTTTTCCAGTAAGCACGGTTGCCTGATTTAGCAGGCTATTTGAAGTCGTGTATAACGTATAATGATGAAGGCACGGGACTTCTCGTACATGATTTGCAACAGCATCTATTTTAGCGTTTAAACTTTACGGAAACACTGCGCCTTCACGATATTGCCGTGTCACAGGTTCACTGCAGTATTAAGGTGTATCATACGACGTGAAATCTAGAGTGTGTTTTGCTGCTCGCTATTTCACACATGCATTCGGGTCTTAATGCTCTGCCACAATTCCTAAAGTCTTGACCGAGCGACCTTCATCTTTCACTAGTGATCCTTCGGTGGGTTTCAGTGGCGGGTAAAGGTGAACTGGCAAAAGCGGCTTACTCCGTTTCTTCCTGGTGTTTGAGCAACCCAGTTGACCGAAACTCCCATCACAGAAAATAATCTCAGTCCAATTGCTACAAAATAATAAATGGACACTTGCATGCCTAACACTAAGCTCCGTTTTATAGATTTTATGGTGCTTTTTGGTGCATTGGTGTGAAAAGCACGGTCAAGGGTAGAGGTCGGGGCATGAGGGTGGCAGCAAGAACCAGACAGTACCACAGTACTTTCACACAATTTAAGCTGTGGTTTTGAGTGCAGTTAGTGTTTATGACCAGCCAGATAAAGTGATTCTCCCTCTGTGAATAAGACTTCATCCCATCTGTGCTCCCCTTTCCTCCCAGTGAGTAAAATCCTGGACATGGCACTCTCTTAGTGACCGCCAGGCTCTTGATGCTTTAATGAAGTAATAGCCTAATTTATTTCATTATTACATTATATTACCTTTCACTACTCGTTGTTCCGCATGAATAGGAACATTACACCCCTCTCAATGTTTAATGTAGTTTAAAGTTTGAATGTAAAGTAATAAGAACTTACCAAAGAATGCCACCGAAAATCCCTCAAACACACATGCCTTTCTGCCTAACCAAAAGTACCCCTTGGCGTTGGTTATAACGGACAGTAATCCTCCCGTGAGAGTGGAGCCCAAATCGGCAGCAGCCAGGTTCACCAAGGCGTAGTTCAGAGGCTGTCTCAGCTGCCTGTGGCGGAGAGTCACTATGATCACGGTCCCATTGAGAGTGATCGATGCGGATGAGAACATGGCCATGACGATTGACAATGCTGTGTATACGCTGGGGGGGAAGGCGTACTCTTTCACTATATCTTTAAAAGTTGAGTTATGAGGAGAAATAGCAGCGTGATCCATGCTTCCCGCGGATTTGGGTGGCGAGTGCGTAGAAAGGATGCACAAATTCAAAACCAGACAAATACTGGAGGTCACAGCAGTTCAGCAGGCTACCTTGACAACCTTCCCAAGTGATTAAAAAACAGGGGACGTGACATCTTGAAGATTATGCCCCACGAATCACGACGTAAAGCTTTAGATCCCGGTTCTAGAGGAAAGATTACCCTGAAGAGTGTCAAGGAGGATGCTGGTGGCTTTTCTGTTGATCACTGTATCCCGTGTTAGTTGCCAGTGGGGTTTTGCTGGAGTTCAACAAGCGGCACATAGGCACTTCCAAAATACCCCTACTGGAATGCTGAAAATTAATTGCATCTTAAAATAACAACCGAGTTTCAATCTAGACGGACCTCGGCGACCTCGGGACAATCAAATTCAATCGATCAAATTTTCTTTGTCATACCTCATCTTTACAATCGAGACTCCCACAAAGCGCTGCACATGTAGCCAAATGGATCTTCCGGGGGAATAAAAAAAAACAATCTAAACCCAATTGGCAAAACTGTAAAATCATTCCCGACCCCGGGAGGCGGTAGAGAGACCCCTGGAAAAAAAAAAGTTTGCATAACACACAAAAGGCATCTCTTCATCGCAGTTCCATTCTATAGCCAAAGAGGTGGGTAGGGGATGGTATGGTTGACTCGGGCAGGTTATGAGTGGGGCTTCTGGGAGTGGATGGTGCAACAATGGTGCAGGCAATATCTTCGATGTGGTACAGTTCCGCAGAAGCACTTGTTGCTCAGATTGGAGGAGAAACAAAGAAAGGAAGGGGAGGGGTGTGAGAGATAATCATAATAAAACATTTCTGTTCGTGCAAACAGTTTAAACGCTAATTTTAGCTTTCTTTTTCATTTTCATGTTCGGCTGATTCGGTACAGACCTACAATTAAAAAAAATTAAAATTACTTCAGACAATTCCTAAATTGTAAGGTGCTGGCAACAGTGTTGCCACAAGATGCAATGCACACACTGTTTTCCCTGAACTAACAGACAAGAGTAATACATGTGTGTTTGTGAATGTGGCTTTTATTGAACCTTTAACATTATAAAACGTTATTCAGTGTGTCTTCACCATCAAACAGAATCTTGTCATTTTTACTGTACCCCTCTAATGCAGTGTGTTTCTTTTTGTGGTTGAATTCACCAGTAAGGCTATCAGTCATTACTGAATAAGTAAGGTTCAACTCTAAACCTAGTCTGTCGCCTTGGCTTGTCATAAGATGATCAGCACACATTTAAGACGGAGTAACCCACCTTCACTCACTCAAACGCATTCACACTTTAAAATCTGATGTTATTTTTAGACAGGGGAAGCCATGGTGGGGCAGATGCCTGTGGCTGGATTAGCGAGATGACATCAGTAACCTAGGGCCAGAGGTGTCACTGCAAAAACTTATGTGACAGAGTTATGAAACAGAGTTTCTGAAATCAGTTCCCAAAGAGGTGAGTCTAGACCAGAATCAGTGAGTCCTCTTGAATTATGTAAACCCAATTCTGGATAGACAATGGGCTATTGGGGAACTGGCATCCCCACACATTGGAGAATGGGCCACTAAATACAGCCACATGAGTCATTAACTGCAGATATGTCTATTATGTATTAGACTGTTTGCCTCACTATAACAGAGAGAAACTCCTTAGCTCAATAAGCATTTGTACAGATCTGTATTTTGTATAAAGAATGGATGCCTGTGTTGAGTTTAGCATGTAGCTGTGAGTGTAAGCTGCAATACAAGCGTGTATATGCACAAATTTATACACAGAATTTACAGTATATATATACAGAGAGCGTAATATGCAATGAGAATGATATGCAGAGTGTGTGATATCTGATATTCAGTGGCAGTGTGACTTTCAGGGGACATTTCACAATAAAATTTTACAATAAAATAAACAAAAACAAATTATAGCTAAGCATACTACTGGACTGTGTGCTGAAATGTGTGCGCAAACATCAGGTGTGGAATGAAATGCAAACAGTCCTGTGGATGACCTTTTAAGAGGTTTGACTTTAATTAAGTCAAGATGGGGATTATGGTGACTTTAGCATCCTGCATTAAAATAGAACCAAGATGTTTTAAGTTGATTAATGGAGTCCTTCACCAATCCAAAAATCCTTCAGCCTTTTTATATTTTGATTTTAGTCTGGCATTTTTAATTTATATTTTGAAAAAGTGAAGTCTATAGCATAGGAATACAGTGCAATTTCCTGGTTTCGCTTAAACTTCTGCAGCTACTACTGAAGTTAGAGAATGAATGAAATGTTAATTCATTAGCGGAAACAATACATTAATTGCATTTTTTTGTTCAATTTAGGCTCCATGTTTAAAAAGTAGCATACTTTTTGTAGATTTGTAGATACATCTCTCATAGATTATGCTAGATTATGGATTGTTTTATACACATGGTATTATTGTGAGATTTTATAAACTGACTTTAGTTTAACATTAGATCAGATTGGTTTACTTCGACACGTGTCGTCAATGGAACACAGTTTAGACAGTAGTAATTTTTTGTAGTCCCATTGTGTTTGCATAATGTGTTTGTTATGTGACCACTAGATGTCAGTAATTGGTCACGCTTCATATTAACCGCCATGAACGCTCTTTTCACGAAGGCTTATCTGTTTTTGATGAAAGGGGGCATGGGGAAACCAATGAACTCCAAACTGCTTAGCAGATACAATAAGTCACATCAAATAGTCTGGTGAAAGTTGTGTTTAACTAATAAGTTCATGTAAGAATACAGTTTTTCTCAATCATTAACATATTTTCTTGAAACAATATTTCATGTTCTCAAAGCTATTTATAAAAAGTCGCTCTGGAAAAGTACGTCTACTAAATGCCAATAATGTAATGTAACGTACCTTAAAATTCAAACTAGCCTTGTTTTTTTTTTTTTTTGAAAACTTCAAATCACGTTTCTGTTGAAACACTACGGATAAACCAAGTTAACAAATCTTACTGATGACCAATTTCACACAAATACAACTGTAGCATATCTGGCAAACACCTCTTTTGTAGAAATACAGATGGTTTAAACACAAGAAATGAAAATTAACCCCCTCCCAAAATAAAATAAAAAACAGTAAATATAGAAATTAGTGTAAGTATGGTAATCAGAATAGGACAGTCTGATTCTTGCCGTCATTCCTGCTAAGACTGCAAATCTGAAGTTGATACATACATGAATCATTGAATGATTACACTTCATTTTAGTTGTTTACTGTAATCACTTTGAGTGTCGTACTGCACACTGTATGATGCACCATATTATTGCAGACAGTAGAGCAAAGGACGCTGAATACTGATTGCTTACCTTTTCCCATTTTTGAATGCTATCATGACAGAGCCCAACAATGATAATAATAGTTTTTAAAAAAGAAACAGTCCGACAGCGCTTCTACCAACATTTTAATAATATTTTAATCACGTGTTGAACTGTCAGTGAAGTCTGGAATGTAGTACTTTTGCCCACGTGAAAACTGGGCGGGATTCGAAGAGAAAAGCAAACTCTTAGAAGTGGTTTCGTTTTAACAATATGACCCTACAGCTTTACATCAGTGAAACATTCGTTACGATCAACAAAAAGAAAATGATAATAAGTCATAACTACATGTGTGAAATGAATTTATCTGAATCGAAATAACTGAATCTAAACGCATTTTGCTTTCGATTGTCCGAGTCCCAGTTGAAACAGCACAGTTTTAATTGCGTCAAGAATTTTACCTCAAACTCTTCCAGTTCAGCTGTGAACAGTTACCTTGCTGTGACAGGGTGCACTGCTCAATGGCATAGTTCCGCTCAGCAACATGTACCATGATGTAACAAAGGTAATAATCCAAAATCTAAGAAAATATGAGAAATATAATTTCTCCCGTTATTGAATTCGGTGTCTCAAACACTGGGAAGGGGCCGTTTACAGCTTGCGTACGCACAGAGATTGGAAAGAAGAAATATATTACCACACTTTTGTCTTTTGAGTATTTTATTTGCTATGCTTTCAAAACACCTTAATCAGAGCAGATGCCAGAGATTGTGAAAAAACGAAAAGAATAAGATAAAAAAAACTTTCAAGACAGAAGTGTCCGAATTTTTTGCATGTACTGACCTTTTATGACGGTTGCGCGGAAAGATCACGCATTAAATCTAAATCAAAGGTGTCAGTAATAGCATACCCACGCATTACCGTTACTGTCACCTGGTTTTAAAAGACAGTGACGCTCCAGGTCATTTTAAACAGGCTGAGCACGCTCTGTTGATATCTGGCTCAACGTGTGCCTGACTCTTGTGAAATATTGTGTCTGATCCCCTTCTGTCTCTTAATGTCCCATAGAAATTGCTAGATTGTTAAGGCAAATAGCTTGTCTTTGACTTTGACTTTGTAATACACATTTTAATAATGTGCGTTGAACCGCGGAATGGTGTGAAAGACAGATAGTCCATAAAAGTAGATTGCACACCTGTAATTAACGGATGGAATATATCATTAACGGAAAAGGACTTGCAGATGAGAGCGAGGCAGAAATTTGGATCAATCAAAATCCAATCAAACGGTATTCAGGACAGCGCCATTCCTATTGTGATTTAAATTCGATTGGAATGGCAGAGTATAAAGGGAGAGTGTGATTGAAACAGGGCTATCCTCGCATGTTTCCTCAAAATCAATCAAAGAGATAATACTAAATCAAATGAATTAAAAAGTTAGAGTTCTCATTGCCACAGTTTGATTCGGAGGATCATGAAGCAAAAAGAAAATGCCTATGGAGGAAACTGGAACTGGAGTGCTGAATAATAGCAATGGCGTAACTAATAAGATTCATAATTATTATTAATATGGCTGAGTTAATGACATGTCAGTTATGCTTAGTGGGTGATGCAGAGTGCAAACAACATTTTCATGGCTATATCTTGCATAGTCTATCACAACAGATGTAGGAAACATCCCCTGATCTCTGGTTTCTCAAATGAAAATAAAATCAAAGAAAGCATTCCCCATTGTCACTGTAATTCCTCTTTGTGCCAAGGGGTTGCAGGTTTGAACCTTGGGAGTGGCACTGCTGTCGTACCCTTGGCTGCTTGACCCTCAATTTCCTCAGTAAGATATGCAACCATATTGCTGGATAATAGTCCTAGTGTTGTACCAAGTGCATAACTGAATAGTAGCCCTATGTAAAATGTACCCGCTGTATAAATGGACAATATTTAAATAATCCAGAATGTGTCACCAACAAAGGCTTGTTCTCAGCACATCAATGCCATCATATACAATGAGGCCAAACCCCACTGCAGTAATCTTGGGACACCGTATTTTCTCTAACAGGGTTTGGACAGCCCCTTTGTGCTGTTTAAAAACCTCCATCATCCTCTATGTGTGGAAGCAGAGCTATATCCACATAAGTTCTCCAGCGGATGATAAACCTGATTGACCATGAGTCAGAAATACAGGGTAAACCCACAGCAGAATGATGAAGGACACTCAGAGTCCTCCTGCACTGTAAAGCCTCACTGGTGATTAGCTGCCTGTTTGTCAGTGGAAAGAGCAACTCACTGAAACAGAAACTCGTCAGTCTGTATGGACCCTCAGCTACCTGCTCTACTCACCCCAGATGTTCAGAAAATCTGATTTAAAATGGATGAAGAGACACTGTACAGTATTAAAAGGATGCTGGCACCCATTTTTGTTCATTAAACCTCTCCTCTCACTTATTCGCCACTGGTGTCTGAGCTGCAGACAATGTCCAGGAGATGTCTTCGTCCTGCCCTGTCACCAGCAGTCAATAGGTCATTATACAGAGGCGTCTGATTGCTGGCAGGCGGAGGAGCCAGGTGGCATCCCCATGACTGTGAAGCATTTAATGAGTTTCATCAGTGTGCTTCTCATCGGCACCTCACAGGCTCCTCTTGATATATGATGTCATTAGTGAGCTAATCAAGGGAGCCCACAAATATGCAGAGACTGTTACAGGAAGCCATCAGGCATTATACTTTGATGACATCACCGTCAACCTTCACCAATCAGAAATGCTCTTCACAGACAGCAAACTGTGTGAGGCTGAGTTTCTGCAAGAGAAAAAGACTAAAAGATTGAAAGAGAAAGATTCAAGAACACTAGACACAAAGAGTATGGACATGAATGTAATTACCTCTTGGTCTTAATGATTTTGGTGTTTGATGTCAGGATATCTCAAACTACAAACACACACACTTGTTTGTACCTTATATTTTACTTTGTCAGAACCTAATCTTAGAGACACCATATATGGAGCATTTCATGTAAACAAATAGGAAGAGGCTAATTTCCCTTGACCCCAAAAATGGCAGTTTACTTATTCTGTCCGTTTTGTTTTACACCAGAAAAGAAATCACAGTTTGATTTCTGATTAATTTACCTTTTGGCTTTCATATTTGGGCAGTAATGATTGATGTCCGCGAAACTATATGGGTCTTCGCACAGGTCACATGCGAAGGCACTGTTTTTCTTCTAGTTTCATCTCCTGAGGAGTATCATCGCAGCAGTTAAATGGCATTGGATCTTTAGGGAAAGCAGAGCCCAGCTCCGAGTGTAAGCTATGACACGTCCCTCAGAACACCGTGAACACGTTTCGGAACAGGACTGCATTCAAAAGCAGATGGTGCAGATGTCAGAGTATGCGTTTCTGCTTAAGTTCGAATAAGGGAACTCAGCTTCATAAATCCGACTTTTAACAAAATAGGAAATAAATGCCCAATAATGCGCATTAGGCGGTACGGGTTTTACATAACCCATTAATCTTGATATTCCCCTGGGAATGCCGAGAGCAGTCGACTGTCCCCAGCTGAATTCGCTGTTTTCCCTCCCCTGCCAGAGGAGAAGGTTCTGTGGCTGTCTGCGTTCCAGTATCTTGTGTACGTGCACCGCATTACGGCCTCAGAGCATTACTCGGGAGTGCCTTTACAACTCGGATAGTTTTAGCAAGTAGACAAGCAAAATAAGTCAAACAGAAATCAAATTTTACAGATTTTACCAAGCTGGGTCAAACAGCAATTTAAGGCACGCATGACAATAAACACTAGCTGGGACATAATTTCAAACAGATGTGATATTGTCTATGCATGAAATTTTACAGGAAGTCATCATATTAACAACTATATAAATCAGTTACCAACAATCGTACCTGCAGACTGATGTTAGTACCCGCCATTAGTAATGATAGACCAGCCTTCTTATCAGTATTCCCCTAACACAACGAGGAGTTCTTTTTTCTTTTCGTTCGTCTTTCTTTTTCTTTTTCTTTTCTTTTTTTTTTGGAAATACATGTGTGTAAGAAGGAAATATTCCCATGCATTTTTATCATTATAGATTTATTGCTATTATAAAACATTTCATAGTCTTTCATGTCATGGCAGATGTTTTTTTTATTCTGGTTTGGTCTTGTTCATGCAGGAAATACCAAAGCCTCCCTATATCCTTACAGACAGATAAAATACAAAGAGGATGAATTTTCATTAGGCCTACTAGGGATCACAGCAAAAGTACCTTTGGAGAGCAAATACCCACACATGTAGAGGAGGGAATTATGTGTGCAGTGTGTGTACCTCCGAGCATTCACAAGATTCTCCCCTCCGGCCGAGGTACAGAATTCCAGCAGGACCTCTTCGGTGAGACTGCTATGTATGTTATCGTATCGTGTGTATCATGTTAAGACTTGTGCAATGTGCAGCATATGTGTCAGTTGTGAGTAAAGATGGATTACAATGTAAATACAATATATATACATATTTTACTCCAACCATAAGCAGTAAAAATCCAGCTACTTGAGGTCATTCCACAATAACGCCGAAAGGCGGAACACATTTTTTTACATTATCTCAGTTTCGTAAGTCAACATTGAGTATTCGCTTATGTTTCAATCGCGTCTATATTTGCCACATTGATAAAATTCATCCAGTAGCGTGTTATGAAACCTAACATATTTCTTTGCTTCGCCGTTATCCTGGGCGAAATGCAAAAATGCTGTTTTTTGCGGACACAATACAAACTACAATGTATTGACATAATTTTTAAAATGTTAACTAGAACTGTAATCACCAGACTCCCGGTCCATGTTAAACTCATTTTCTGATTTGTTTATTTTTATTAATTACATGAGAATGCTTTAACATTAAGAAGAATATTTCCTTTTAAGAAAAACATTTCCCCTGAATATATAGTGCATTGAAGCAGTGCCGAAGAAGCAGTGCCGAAGAAGCAGTGCCTTGTCTTATAATTCTAAATGATTAGCGCCTAATGATGACTGCTTCGTAATATTTCGGTTATTAAAGGGAATTCCATTTACATGACACCTTTCAACAACAACAATGTTTTATTATTTTTATTATTATTATTATTATTATTATTTTATTTTTATTATTATTATTATTATTATTATTGCAGAAGCGGTAGTTGTTTTGTTGTTGACGAATATTGTTGAAAATGAGAATGACGCTATTTACCAGTGATGCTCGAGGCAACAGCTGACAACAAAGAAAAAACTGTAACACAAAGCAACATTCACACATACTCATACACACAAGAAAATGAAAACAGACTAATAATAATTATCTTCAATCATCATCATATTTATTTTTTATTATTAATATAGTAGTACAGTAGCTGGTTGGTTGTGGAAACTTTCTCGTTAATGTCGAGTCTTTCACGTTAACACTTCAGAAAACAGGCACTGCGTTATTGAATTACAGAACTTAAACGTCATCTTAAAAAACAACTGGCCGACATTTATCTTACTAAAGAGAGCTAATGGATATTGTGATGGATTTTACATGCTTGGGAGGCTCTCTAAGAGCGTGAGGACGAAAGGCGCGGGGAAAAGGCCGCATTGGGGGCAATAAACTTGCTAACTGTGTGCAGTCACCGTGTCTTGCAGGCCCCAGTATCGTCACACTTCTCAGACTGGGACCAGATAGCAGGTGTGACGTATGCGTTGGCAAATAATGGCAATATACGTGAACAGAATTATATTTGATCTATTAAATATTGCCACCTTTCGTTTTGCAGTGGCTCAAGAACAGGAGAACCCAGCTCGCGTTTGCTTTGTTTGTAGTGCAGCGATATGATACAGAAGACGCAATGCATCTCTGTTTTCACAGAAAATAATTGGAAGGGAATGACAGACTTTACTTTTAAAAAGCTTTTTTATATCCCACATGTGTACACAATACAAAAAATTATTTCATAAGTGGCCTAGAATTCAGTGTTTTGTACAACGCTAGCGTGAGTGAATATGCTTTTTTTTTCCTTTTTGCCCTGTTATGTTACAACAGAAAAAGAGAAATCGCTTATTTAACACGTATTACTATTGTGCAGTTCTGATGTAACTGTTTTAAAGCACAGCAATCAAATAGCCTAATATATCAACGTGTCACCGTAAGCCATCTCATTACTTATATTAAAATGTTAGAGAAATTTATTTCTGAACATCATTCTGTGTTTATAGGCGGCTGCAGAGTGCGTGAAGAGCGGAAACAAGATCCCGTTACACGAATGAGGTCAGAAACGCGAGCATGTCGGAGACAAATTTGCACGTGAAAGACATGGAGGTTCCCCGCAAGGATTACAGCACAAACGCAACTAACATCATCGATTTACTTTCTTGGCTGCTTCATTTCAGTGCGACGTGTCCCGCTTTTCATAAAGCTGCACCTGCAGGTCAAAAGGGCGGCAGCCACCGGAGGTGGCGGGACTGTACAGCGAAGCGCCACAATGCGTCACAATGCACATGAGAGGGGAATAACTTTTTGTAAACTGTAACCTGACATTTCGTCAGACAAGGAGATATTTTACCGTTCGATAAATGGCCTCTCTCCCTATTCTACCGGATGGTAAGACTCTGGCTTCTCTCCTTCCCGTATCCTCACCCAGGTTTGTGACCCGGTCAGGTATTCGTTCTTGTCTTAGGTGAACCTCGGGTCCCTGGCTGATGCGCGTGCTTCGGTCAAGGTGCGTTGACATCTGTCAGATTCACATTGCGGGTTGTCGCACATAAACCATCTCTCCGTTATTTTCTGTCCGTTACATTTCCCATGCTGACTCCCTCCCTCTCTCTACCCCTACCTTTCCTTCACGCCTTTGCAGGAATTCTCGTTGAATCGGCAAATGATTTAATCTGGCACGATAGCTGAAAGGGACATATGGTAAAGAAGGGTGAAGGACAAATAGGAAAAAGCACCAATGACAAAAGCGGAATATTTGCCGCAAGACTCAGCTGATTTTGGTAGCGACCTTTTTACGATTTCTCTGTCTCACACACACACACACACACACACACACACACACACACACACACACACACACACCTCCATCCTCCCCATCCTCCCACTCACTCTCTCTTCTTTTCACATCTATTCACTCTTACTCAGGACTTCCCTCGCAGCGGGGGCGGAACCGGCTTTTAGGAGATACAACCACTGAAGGAAGCAGTCGAGGACTATCGCGGAGTCGCAGGAGCGCGGAATTTGACTGGGGAAGAGGGACTAATTCTGAGTTTTCGGCGTTTTTTTCCACACTGGGAGAGGTTGGCCGCTGCGTCACAAATATGCCGTGGAATCTTAAAACTATAGTTTCGCGCGTGTGTTGCATGAACTGTATTCTGCTTTGGATAACATTTGGTGCAACGGTCGTTGAGGGTGTCGGGTCCCAACAAGGGATACCTCTATCTGTGTAAGTGTTACTGCTTCTCTGGACAATTTCACCAAAAAGTTTCGTTTTCTGTAGCAGCTTGGACCTGCGCAACGCTTAGAGCTTGCTCTGTTATGCTGCTTTTCGTGGAGTTTCAGAAGTGCATGTATTTAACCACCTCTTACTACTGTTTAGTGCTCCTTAGAGTAGAGCAATATTCTGTAACATTATTAGAGGTGCATTGTATCCATTTTCTGGTTTGATTATATAAGTATAAGTCCATTCATTACGCAAAGGATCTCCTGTAGTCAGCTGTAACACAAAGTTACAGTCATGCCTCTCCATGCTGGTATCCACAAATTCAGTGTCCAGCCCCATAATACTGATCCACACTGCTGCCCTGACCACTGCTCCACCCTGCTGCCCTGACCATTGCTCCACACTGCTGCCCTGACCACTGCTCCACACTGCTGTCCTGACCATTGCTCCACCCTGCTGCCCTGACCATTGCTCCACCCTGCTGCCCTGACCACTGCTCCACACTGCTGTCCTGACCATTGCTCCACACTGCTGTCCTGACCACTGCTCCACACTGCTGTCCTGACCACTGGTCCATACAGCTGCCCATTATGGTGACACAGGTGGATTATGGGGAATATAGAATTCTTAAATACACTGAAAGTAACTATTTTATCTGCAGTGCCTTGGATTTAATGGGCCCTAAGTATTAAGGAAGACAATAGCAGCCCCTTGCGTGTCATGCTTTCCTCTCAGTGTATTTGACTTTGTTCTTTTCAGAGTGAAGCTGTGGGCCTCTGCTTTTGGGGGAGAAATTAAGTCCATCTCTGCCAAGTACTCAGGATCCCAGCTGCTGCAGAAGGTACTTCGTGTTTGTCACCTCGAACACACAGCTGCGAAGGATGTGATAAGTGTTCACTTGCTATTTCCATCATGGAGGATTTTGCAGGGGTGCTGACAAGAACATTCACTTAGTATGCTCATTTATTTAATCTTCGCTGAAAGACAATAAAGATTCCAAAACCTGGAAAGATCATAGGTGTCAATTTAGTAAAAGATTTGAGGTAGCATAGAAGTAAATTTAGTAAAAGATTTGAGATAGCATAGAAAAGTACTGAGAAAATTACCAGTATGTTTTATTTAGACAGAAGCACATTTTCCTACATGAAGTAGAGTGTCTTTTCAGGTGGGAAGCTTCTGAATGGAAGTACTTTTATTCATTGTTTTCTTATGATTCGCCTGAAGATCAGGTGCAGAAAGAAGCAAATGAAAGATGTAAATGAAGTCTTACTCACGATCACTCAAGCTGGTGTAAAGGTGCTGATTCTCTTCTCTGCTCCACCTGGTCAGAATCATTTTGTACATCGCTGTGGGGAGGATTAAGGTCTTTGGCATCTTTTGGCTCAGCGTCCCTCGTTCTTTCTTTTTTTGATGTGCTCTTTTTCTTTTTCATGGAGAAGTGGTTGATGAGTGATTCACCACTTTCTCTTCTTTATTATCTTTCAGGAAGGGGTTAAATCAATAAAGGTCCTTTTCAAACGTCCTCAGATCAAAATAGCAGGAAAAGAATAGCCATGTTCCGCTGTAAACTGTGTTCGATCACTGATTAATGTGTCTGTAAACCATGTGTGGTCACTGCTAACGTTTCCATAATATGTGTGGTCACAGATTAAAACCTCCGTAAACCATACCCGTTCACAGATTAAAGCCAAAAAAGCCCATTTCCTTGCACAGGTTTGTGGTATAATGATGTCATTCAGAAGGACACAGTCACTAGTCTTAGACTAGTAGTCTATTGGTATAACTGAGTCTTACAAGGACTCCATGGTCACCTGATTACAACTGGTTACACAGCTACTTTGTAGTGACAATGTAATTTTACTGCTCATTGACATGAATTGTTTATACTGCACACTCCTCTATGAAGGTGGTTCCCTCTTCTGAAGCTGTGCAGATGAGTGACCACTCAGGTGTGCAGCAGTAATGCTAGTATCTTTGTGAAGGGTCTGGAACACATGTGAGGGATAGCCGTGATTCTGTCCATGATAACCGCGTTCCCAGAATGCCTTTATTGCCTGTGCTGCAGTGCATTGTATCACTCCAGATAAGGGTGTGGGGGTTGCCTCTGTTCAACTGCTGCAGGTCTGCCTGCAACACCCCCCAACCCCCCCCTCCCTTTTTATAAACCCCACCCCATTGATCACTGTGTGATTAAGAGCACTTAAACCCACAGGTTATCGAAAATGATTGCATTCCTGAACCATGCTTACAAATGCATAAAAATGTATATTCAAAATGGGGGAAAATGTACATTTAAAAGATTTCTTCAGAGCAACACATGGGAACAGGTGTGACAGCACGTCAAACTAATTAACTGTCCGCAAAAACTAAGAAGGATTGAAATGGTATGGCTCTTTGTGGCCTGTAGGTGGTGATATCATGACCTACTGTTATCAGACTGCAGGCAAAGCTAAGGTTTGAAATTGACACTGATAGTGATGCTGTACCGTGTGTTTTAGATTTTTATATTATTATGGTGGGAAGATCCTCTGTTCTGCACTTATATTTGTGAGTGTGTGTTTACACATTCACACACACACTGTGACATCATACACACTCACATACACAATTCATTTGTACACACACACCCACGCACACACATTTGCAAACAAACACAAACACACATATACACACTTTCAGTGTCACACACACACACTCACACAGAGCAGTGGAGAGTAGTAGTAAGAATATAAGACTGTAAACCTGAAGTCATCATTGTGGAGTAATGGTTAGAGTGCTGGACTCTGGACCTGAGGCCAGCAGTATAGAGTAATTTCTCATTTGCTTGATCACTGTGCTGTAATCCCCGGGATAAGGCTGGTGAGATTGAATAACACATTAAATACATACAACTGTGTGTTTGCAGCATAGAGACAATGGATATACAGCACATCACTGTGAAACACAGGAGGCACATCCTTGTGTGGCCATTTTGGTAGAGATAAAACACATCAGTGATTTTTCCTCTCCAGTGGCTTTGGGGGTTTATGATATTGTGTTCCTGTTTTTGGAAACCATCTTTCAGTTGACTTTGAGTTTCTCCTTGTCTCTGTAGCGTTAGTGACTGTGTGCTGATTAAGTGGGGTAATTGTGAGGTGGTAAATGTGGTGTATTTGTGGGCTCTCTACAGCTCTGTGCTGACACACGTGTCTCAGAGATAAGCCTGCAGCAGTGCCGCTCCTAAAGCCCAGATGATGAATGACTCCAGCACTGATGAATATCCACTTTCACTGCTGTTCATCATCACACACTGAGCGCAACCAGCACAGCATTAGAAATAAAACACCCAGCTCCACACGGCCTCTCAGCATCAGTACCTCACATATTATTACCATGACTATTATCTGTGGGTGCATGTGTGTGTGTTTATACATCTGTGTGCATGCATGTGCATGTGTTTGTGTGCATATGCGTGTTTGCTTGGCCATGTGTGTGTTTGTATCTGTGACTGTATATGTGAGTGCATATCCATGTGTACGTTCATGTATGTGTGATTATATGTGTGTCTGTATCCGTGTGTCTATATGTGTGTATGTATGTGTGTGTGTTTGTATTTGTATATGTATCTGTGTGTGTGTGTGTGCACGCGTGTGTCTGTGTATGTGTGTGTCTTTGTGTGTGTCTGTGAGTCTGTATATGTACATATGTCTGTATGTGTGTGTTTGCAAGTTTGTGAGACAGAGTGGAAAATGAGCTAGAGGAGCATACTGAACTGTGCATGAGCTTTTTGGGTGTACAGTAGCACTGGCTGTGTTGTGTGTGATTATGGTCACGTCTGCAGTCCCATAATTCAGCATGTCAGATCAAAGGCCATATCTCAGAGCTGTTGTGTTCCACTGTTGTATTATGTCAGTGTTAGAATTACAGTGTTGTACTGTTGTGGTGTTACAGTGTATTAGAGTGTCATAGTGTTACAGTATCTCAGTGTTAATGTTTCATTGCGTGTGTTGTTTCAATGCAGTGTTGCAGTGTCTCAGCATTACAGTGTTATAATGTTATAGTGTCTCAGTAATAGTTTCGTTGTGTTTCAGCATTACATTGTTACAGTATTTTGGTGTTACAGTGTTACAGTGTTCCAGTGTCACAGTGTTGTGGTGCTGCAGAGTTGCTGCAGCTGAGTCTGTCACTCAGTATGTAGTTCAGTCAGTTAATGTCACTGAAGATCAGCTCATCCCCCAGGCATTCTGGATTCATTCAGAGGCCATCTGGGCTTCAAGCTTCATTTAAAGTCACATTTTAGCAGACACAGTGGAGCCCCCAGTGATTTCAGGAATGGCCCGGACCTACCACCATATGTTTGAAAAGACCCTGGCACTCTGTGCAAGGGATATGTAGTCTTTAACCACCTGTACTGTGAGAACCCTTTCAGGTCTCGATAAACAATAATAAAGGCAGTATGTATGATATTGTGCTGCACATTCAGCACTGTCTCAACCAGTGTAGTTCAGTCATGATTGCTTGCGTCTTAAATGGTTGAATCTTTAGAGTGTGACATGATGAACCCTGAGTTTCCATATTTTCCTGTGGGGGGCAGCATCCACTCTGAGGGTTATGGTGTGCTTAAAGATCACTGTGAATGTCAGCCTGCTTCACTGGAGGGATGTCAGCAGGGTCACACGCACACCCTTGCCATCCATGTGACCCAAGACATAACCCGTTTGGGTGGTGTGAAGGCGGTGCTGCCGCAGGGAAAGAGGAACCTCCCCTGGAGGGGGGCACTCTCACTCCCCCTGCAGGAAACCTACCCGTCTGCAATTACCATCAGCATCAGGCCACAGCCCCTGACTCAATATCACACAAAAGTGTAATCAGATTGGCTGATTAGACAGAGAAAATACAATCATTTAAAGGACCCTCAGCAGTTTGCATTCCCTAATGTCAGCACTTTTGGCCAGGCTCAGCTGGAGAGGTCTGGCTGCCGGGAGCAGCTTCCATCAAAAGCGGCAGCCGTTATCTCCACTGGGCTGGAAACACTGGGTCAATGAGTCATTATTAAGCGCCTTCCACAATACTTACTGATATAGCATCCGCAGCGACTGCTGCTTAACAGTATGGAATAGAAAGGAACAGTTCGTTAGATGTCTCTGTCATCCGGCAGATCCTTGGTGATTGATACCAATTTTAATCAATATTATATTTGGGTTTATCTGTGTATTTATTTTATAGGCCTGATATACCATTGGTATTGGTGGGGGGGTGGGGGTGGGGGTGGGGGCTTGATGGGGGGTGGGGCTCAGCCTGGCCTCCACACACTCACTGAGTCGGAGACGACAGGCGTGAAATTAACTGTTCCGCCTCATCGGAGGTCCCCGTTCCTCTTCTGAGAGAGCAATTTGTCCTCTCCTGTCCAGGAGGGGGGCGGGGCTGGGGGTGGGGGGAGTGTCAGAGGCAGAGCCGCGGGATGGTTTCCCCGCAGACTCCTGCAGATGCTCCTGTCTGCCGCGTGCCTTCACGCCGCTGTGGGGTTTTAGGGCGTGTTGGACAGAAGCGAGCTGACACCATGTTACAGCATCTCCACTGAGGCATCACCCTCATTTCCACAAAACGCATCTGAACCCACCCTGAACTCATCTTTGAACTCATATCACCCTCTGTTGAATGTATCGGTATGTGGCGTGTGGGGTGTGGTGTATTTGTCTTACTGGGATGTTTTTGGGTGTTTCAGGGCCACAGGAGGCTGTGTGTACCTAAGCTAACTCTTATCCCATAAACTGCAGAGATGGCATTATGTTAAATTTGCTTTGCTACCCATTGCAATCATCTTCTGTCCAAGTTCAAATTATCTTCTATTCCGTGTTCAAATTATCTTCCATCCATGTTCAAATTATCTTCCATCCATGTTCAAATTATCTTCCATCAATGCATAGCCTTTGGGCAGTGAGCTTCTTCCTATGCTAGACAGTAAAGCTTTCCACCAGTCAGCTGGAATACAATGTGGTCCACACTGGGTGTGTGAAATCTACTCCATGCTAAGGCGGTGTATTGTGTTTGTATGAAATGTTTTGGTCAGAGATGCAGTGGAAGTAGCACAGGTAATAGCCCCGCAGCTGTGATTCATGCACAGTGAAATGAGTGAATATTTTTGGTACTTTTATCTCTGCTGAAAGGTATTTTTTCGCTCATTCTCAGATAAATATAATTTTGATATTTAAATTTGTCATCTTATTGAGAGAAATGTATTCAAGTGGAAATGACTAAGTCCTCATTCCAGCAGGTTTTATGAAGGGAGCAAACAGGTAGACAGATAACATTTTCTGTGAAGAGTCCTATGTAAAAACTACATAAAATGTTTAAAGAGTACTTTTGAACATAAGCAAACATTTGCATCTGCACAAATAGCAGAGTCCTTTCAACACAGAGCCATCAAAAGCCTTTACATCCAACAAAGTCTTGATCTCTGACAAGAATTTTTCAAAGACATATCTGTTTCAATACTTTAGCATTGTATCTAATGTAATTATTATACTTCAAAGGCAAATGAAACCTATCAATTGGGACTGCTCTTTCTCTAGGACAGCACAATAAGCTTGTAATTTAACAATGAAAAAGAAAAGGAGAACTAAGATTTTCCTCTTTTTTGACAGAAATATAAGGAATTTGAGAAATCTGTTCGCATTGAAGAGATTGACGGACTGAAAGTGGTGAAAAAGCTGTCAGAAAGCTTGGAGGACATGTTCCACAAGAAAGAGGAAGCCATGCGGGTATGAACTTTTTCTGCTCATTGAAAAATGTAACCCACAAACTGTCCAACTTAATTTCCTTTTGAAACATGGGTAGCTGAGGTCGGGACATGGGCGGATATTGCGTAGACAATGCGATTGGGGGTGGTTAGGTGGGTGAGTTTTAATTTTTTTCAAAGAACAAATTTCTTTTAAAAAGAAAGACCTGGTGGAAAAATGTTTTGGATTTTTTTTTTATTCAATGTTACGGTCAGTATGTTATTACTGTAATGACACTGTACCAACCTCATTTTCTCCTGTTAAATACGACCATGCCCTTGTGCACTGGTAGCCTCCACATATTTGCAGAGATATTGATGGGTTAATCAGGAACTGCTGCAATATGTTCTTATGCTTGAGCAAGCATGCTGAATTGGGACTGACAAAAAGGAGGGTGCATGCACAGAGCACATTGTCACACAGACAGGACCTCCTGAAAAACAGAATGCAAGATCTTACTGAGGTGCTGCTTCTGTTGTGGGTTTTAGGGAAAACAAAAACAATGAAGGTTTTGGTGGCACATTTCTGCCAATTTAACTGAAGAGCATCCTTTTCTGCACAGCTTTGTGGATCAAATATATTTTTGTTGAGAAACAAAGGAGAATAAATTAATCATGTTTGACTGATTTCATCAACCAACGAGGCAATCAATCTACCAATCAATCAAATTTTGTAGCCCTGTTAACTATGGCAGAGAATGCAACTAAAAGAGTAAAGATGTTGTTTATTCTGGTTTAATTTTTTAGTTAAACTCTATAGTTAGAATATATTTTAGAAAATATATCAGGAAATATTAAGATATTAAGAAATATACTTCAAATATGTAAATTATTATACCATTTTGGGATATTCCATTTCTGGTTTGCATTAATATATATAATTGTGTTTACAGTATATTCTTAGGCTGAACAACATATTTCTCAATATTTTACAATATATTTTATGTCCATATGAGTAGTTACAGTTGTTGTTTATAGATAATAACATGAAAAAATTTTAAGTTTTAAAGACTCATTCTCATTGCATTTTGCTGTACTGCGACACTAACTGAAGTATAGCTGGCCATTACAGTTGTTAGCAAGCTGCAATAATACCTAACCACACTGGGTCCTGTGGGCAAGCACAGTATATGCTTCTTAGATTAGTTGCACCACTTAGTTGTGTATAAATAACAAACATTGTACTGTTTTTACTGAATGAATATTGTGGATGAATACTGTAAAAATACAAAGCATATTAGCAAAAAAATGTTTATTAATGACTTATTTTTTCCCAATACAGAACACGAGAATTTGGAAAATTAATGGAGAAAGTGAATGTTAGAATGTGCCTTTAATAAATGTACAGTGTATATTACAGTCTGTTATGATGTATACTGAGTATCTTGAAGGAATTGATCATCACCAGATATATGCTAAATATGTCTATACATACACACACATATGTACAATATGTATGTAACTCAAAACTGTGAGTAGCAATTCCATTTTTTCATAAGAAACAAAAATATCCTCTTAGAGAACAAGAGTCCTACAAATTCTAAAGAATGAACATGCCTACAGAAAACTCTCCCAGTGCTCCCACATTCTGTGAAGGAACACAGGTGTGGATCATTACATTTCAATACAGTTACGTGAATAATATCCCCCAGGGGAATAGTGTGATAAATATGATCCAGGGATTACTATAATTACAGTGACCAGGGGGAGTCAGTGTGATTATTGTGATTTGGGGATAGATGCAGCTAGTGAGATTCAGGGTGTAGTGCGATGCATACGAGGGAAGAAAAAAAACACAGAAATGCAAGATGCTGCGTTCACTTCTTTGAAAGTGACCTCCTGAGCGAAGGAGGTAAAATCATGTTGCTAAAATAAATGCAGTTCAGCGTGTCCCCGTTTCTAGTAACTCTGTGTACAGGCTCGATTTATAAAACATCTGTGGGGAGTTGAGTGCTTGCAGAACTGGCACTGAGCACAAGAAATGAGAATATCATTTTCACAAAGAAGGGAAATTTTAACATACATTTCCATTGTTATGCGTACAATTCAGCATGTACGTTTTGGGCATTCTGATGTAAATGTCCCAAAGGCCCAAGGCAATTAATGAAGCGGTTATGCACAACACAATTGCTTGATTTGCAAAATAGGTATGGAAAACATGTCATAAAATATGTCTTTGACTACATGAAAAAAGAATATTACCTTTGCTTGAAGCAAGTGACATTCATCTCTGAATAGACTCAGTGCAGTACCCTTGTGAAATACTGTTTTGAAATATTATATTTGTATTATAATCTCAATTTCTCTTAAATGCAAGTTCTAAATGCAAATGTTTGATTTTCTTTTCTTTTTGGAATCCGAGAGTGCTGACATACTACTGGCAGTTAATTTCCACAAGGTGCTGAAGTAAATGAAGTTTCTTTGAACTAAATTCTTATTTTGTTTATGTTGCAACAACTGCAAGACATGTTTGACAGTTATTAATTGCAGTTCCCCTCCTCCAGTGATGACTCCAGCGTGTTTTCAGTCTGTATAGTCCATTTTTGGCAGTGCTCACCCCCCATAAAAAAACAGGACAGCATATTTGTAAGATGCAGATATTGTGTAGAGGGGTAATGTGTCTAACCCTGTCCATTCACTCTCATACATAACCCGTCACTCATATTTTTCTAGTGTCATGAGAGGAGGTTCCAACATGTTGTGAAAAGGGAATATTTTTTACAATTTCTTAAAGTGACAAAAATCCCTGAAGACAAAAGTCACTGGTATTTTGATGTGCAATTAGCTGCAATCATAAATAGCCTCAGAAAGAGTACAGTGGTCCGCAGACCTTACTGAAATAGCCCTGCTTGGAATTGAGTTCTCACAGTGCTGGTGTAAAACTAAAACAGTTCAAATAAAACCATAAAGCATGGAGCACAGCAAAACATGTCTGCAAGTAGCCTCAAATAAACATTGCTGTGCTTTCATCTTTTCTAATTTACTCTGAAACTGTTAATTCTATCAAATTCCATAGGTGAAAGATCCTGTTGTCTGTAAGGCTGTTTTGGTTATGTCCAGTTCAGAGGGCCTCAAGACTTTGTTCTTTTTACCTGACATTCTGCTTCTAGGAATGTCACATACCCAGGTTGATATGAAATCATTGCTACAGGGAATTTTAACATCCCTTCCTCTTTAGTAACATTTTTCATACCACAGAAACAAATATTTCTTACTCATGAGGAAAATGCATGTGTTGACGTTAGTTTACACATTTAAATTAATTAAGTGATTTGGTCAAAACAAAAAGGAAGCACTATTATTTACTTTTTTCTTATTTGCAACTGAAACGAAATATGATCAATTACCTGTATGCTGTGACTAATATGATCCGGCATTTGTACACATCATCAGAGGCTGTTCATATTAATTATAAAACAATGAATAAAATCTGATAAAATAGTAAGGCTACATAATAATACTTTTAACAGCTAGGGTACAATTAGGCAGCATTATATCACTTAGTTTACCTTCTGCATTTGCTGTTCAAAATTTTGAATTTTGAGTACTGTTTTTGTTTTTTTATGTTGACTTTTTGTAGTTTGATCTGAAGAAAATTAATTTATGAACTTTGATTTTAGTTTTAAATTAAACTATTTGAACATATTTTAATCCATGTTCTATCTGTGTTATTAACTGAACATTCCGTGTGTGTGTGTGTGTGTGTGTGTGTGTGTGTGTGTGTGTGTGTGTGTGTGTGTGTGTTCAGCGGTTAGTGGAAGCAGCAGAAGAAGCAGACTCACAGCATGAAGAGGATCCTGACCTGCAGGTGAGCAGAGCCTCGTTCATCACCCTGCGGCAGTCAGGGTTTACTATAGGGTGCCGTTCAGGAAATTCATTCCTTTGTATTTTTTACATCACAAAGTACTGATCCAGGGTCAGAATTCCTTATGACAATTGTAACCATAAGCATTATAAGCTAAAATGCCAAAGTCATCCTAGATCAGCACTTGGGGGCAACTTCTGCCCTGACCCAGCTGTTGTTATATTTGGAAAAAGAACCCAAAATGGTCACTGTATTGTACTCTTTTTGGTTAACAGCAGAATCCATCAAACAGCAGTGAATGATTAAAGAAAATGAGTAATCAACCAATACATCTGTCAGCAAATTAATATGTACACCAGTAAGCCAATATGAACACCATCATGCCAAAACTTACATGGCCAGACATACAAACAAACATACACCAGCAAATCAACATATCTGTTGGTAAGCCAATGTATAAAACAGAAAACCAATACACTCATTGGCTATACACTCATTGGCTCATCTAATGCATATTCAACTAATTTTTTGCATGAATCAGTAAACCAAAACAAACAAACCCATACAACCAGCAAAACAACATATCCATCATCAAATCAAGAACATCAGACAAATACATTCCAATTACAAATACAATACAAGCCAATAGAAAAGCAGCAAATCTGTACATTTCTTTATCTGTCAGATAGAATGCCAATAAATCACATGTATTCCTGAACAGCACCCCATAACTGAAGCTGCATGTTTTAGAACATTCAGCACCACATACAAAGCCTCTGCACCAACTAGCATAAACTAACATTACACTGGTCCCCAGAAGTTTCTCAACAGCCCTTTCCAGGGGGCGGGGAATCATTTTCCAGTTCTTCTGGTTTTTCAGTTCCCTCTGGAAAATGCCCCATGTTCAGCACTTTGTGACAATTGTAAATACGCACTTCAAAAAATAAGATTTCATTGATTCCTTTGATTGAATTAAGAACCATGGATAGCTCCAAATGAAATGCTGTAACTCATGACTCCTAAACACTGCCATCTATGGGCCAGAGAGTGTGATCACAGAAAAATGATTTTCAGTCATGACTAGGATTTATTTATTATTAAGGTGGCCTTTTTAACATTTTAATCTTATCAGCAATGAAAAGGTGCATGGCATTGGTTCACAGATAAGCTGAAACTACTAGCATGCCTTAACAGAACCCTGGTGCATGGCATGACAAAGTGCACACTTGTAACATACCTCATGCAACTGGCAGCACAAACTATTCAACAATGAAAAGAACCATTGGTATTAACCATTAATCATTCATATTTGCTTTCCTTGAGATTACATGAATTGCAAATAATCTCTATAGAGAAATTGTGGATTTGGGATTGTCCTTTTAAAGAAGCAGCAGCAAGGATGCAACACATTGTGACTCAGACTGTCCAAAGGCTCCAGCTCTCTCCAGGGACTTCACTCTTTTTTTCTCTTTTTTTCCTGGGGCCTCATTCTCTCAGGGCAGCTGACCAGGGGTCTCTCTGTTAAGATTAGGATCTGTGCGGTGTGCATTTTTAGAGTGAGAGACAGCAATGCCATTGGGCTAGCAGGATTTCAGAGGGGTGTGTAGAGATAGAAGCAGCCATGGTATCTCCAGTCCACTACAGAGAGGGTGCATGCATCAGAGGGAGGCAGCACCTCAGCATGAATGACATCAATATTCACTTTGTGCTTTACAAACAGAAGCTGGACAGCTGAAGTTATACTGCTGTATTTAAAACCTGATTGTGTGTGTGTCCAAGAGTGAGATATTCATTAGAAGGCAGGGGTAAATGTTTTAGACTCATGCTTTAAATGCTGGAGACCTGTGTTCATTAAGCTAGACAAGAGCCAGCATGAACACATTGATCCTAAAGACATCACACTGAGTCACAATATAACACACGCATACACATTCACACACACATACACACACACACACACACACACACACACACACATACGTGCATGCACTCACAGTGATATAGAGCCCTGGTACTCCTTCATGGCTTTGACCTCTGTGTCCTGGGACAGTGTGACAGAGGCCTTTATGTGGTTAGAATTAACAGTGCTGTGAAACTGAGAGAGGGTTTTGTCTTTTATTACTGTCAAGCTCCATTAAAATCAATCAATTCCTCCTCTCAGACCCAAGGAGTCTTATCAGAGCCCAGCTGCTGGGGGACTGCTGGTATTTTTCTGGGGGTGACTGCCGTGTTCCATCTCTGCGGGAATGGGGGGGGGGGGGGAGTCGCACTGCGGGAGTCCTTGGTTATTGTCTCGGAGTTACCCGGTTGTGTTTATCGCTCCTCTGTCTTTGTGCCGCGAGGTTTCCGTTCCACTCTGAGCGCGAGGAGCGGGGATTTCAGTGACTCTGAAAGCGCTGCCTGGAAGACAGTGATAAATGAGGCTCTCGCGCACTCCTCTCTCTCTCTGCATTCCACTTTAGCACCTATCTGCAACCGCTCGACTGCAAACCCTTCACACTTATGGACACATATGCTAGCAAATAGGTTTCTTTTTATAAATAGGTTTTATTGCATGAAAGAACATTTGATATTTTATTAAGTAAAATGCCACATCAGAAATTTTGTTTAGTCAAATGACTTAACATCACTACTAATTTGTCTGGGTTTTAAAATAAATTTATGTGGAATTTTCAAGATGCTGTAATCAACAGTGAGAATGCAGTTGCATTTGCTTTTAGTGCTTTACAATTAGAGCCATTGTTACCATTTTATTAGATGTGTTTATTTATTCATAATTATTTTTCATTTACAAATCTAATGATATTTAATATAAGCTACCCTGGATAAAAGCATATGTTAAAGAACATAATAATTGCAATAGTAATAATAAATTATGAAGACATTGTCAGAAATTATTTATAAAAATAACAACTACAAAAACATGATAACAATAATAATCATTCATTATACTGTAAATATATACCTTAAGGCAACATTGAATGAGACTTGAAGAGAGCCCTCCCTGGGATTATAGGAGAGAGAGACCATATATTGTGACACAGACTAGTAATGTTATCAGCCCTTCATTTATAGTGCAGCTCATTTACTACTTCTTTACTCAGTTATTATCTCTTCACTCAGCCCTTGTATTCATCAGTCATTTATCTTGTCTCCACAGAGCCAATACTGTTCACTGTTTAAAGGTTAGTTTAAGACAGGCAGTATGAAAAAGGCAGCAACTAGGGATTTAGATGGTTAGCCTGGGGGCAGTGTTATATGTACACCTGTATATCTTTGTAAAAGGCTATATTTCATTGTATTACATATACATGCATGTCTCCTGTCTGTTCTAAGTGAAAGTCTTTTCCATTGATTAAATGTGCTTCCTTGAAACTATGTCTTAACAGACAGGTGGTTCTGAAACATCACGTTATGGAATGCCTTCATAAAGCTGGCCAGCAGGCTCTGTGGATTGGCCTGTTGCGCCCCTAGAGAAAGACTTAAACCAATCCAATTAGGAGCACAGTTAGTGCAGTCCACTAATCAGGGCTCAGACTGCATCAGCGTCAGGCTATTTAGGCGATTTAAAGAGAAATACACTTACAGAGTGGAGTTCCTCTGGCACAGGGCTCTAGTGATCAATATGTCACACACACACACTCGCACACACGCACACACACACACACAAACGCACACAAACACACACACACACACACACACGCACACACAGTTTATTTATTTGCACAAGGAAGCTGAATCAGTGCCTTCTTCAGGTCAGGCAGAGAGGTCTCTGCAGTGGCTATGGCGCATAAACAAGTCTGTTGGAGGTCTCTGGAGCTGCACATGGTGCCTCTGGGTTGGGGAGGCTTGGTTAATGACCTCGGCTCAAAAGGACTCATATGAAGCTGGTCAGTAGTGCTGAGGGTGGCTATTCTTTGGGCATCAGCTGGGCGCCCAGGCATGATATTAAGTGTCAGCAGTTGGTTTATGATCTGCGAATGTCAGTAATGGCCATGTTCAGCCGATACGCGCTCCTTTACAATGTGTCAGGAGCCCCTGTGGAGCTCTGGGGAGTCTTTCCTCACTAACGCAGTGATATTAATATGATATTAGTATAATATTTCCTCTGCCAATAATGTTTCCTCTACACAAGCTGCAGTTTCACCTCACTGCAGAACTGTCATAACCCTTTACTCTCCCAATTACTGACCACCGCCACACAGTAAACAAAGCAGCTTGAACTGTGAGGGTACAACATGTACAATTTTTAAAATCATGTTAGTAGAATGTTTATTATGGTTGTCCTGTGCTGCATTATTGGAAGGGAGCCAGTTTCCACCACAGGCCTTGGAAGTGTGAATGATTGAGAGCTTTTTGTTCATTCTTTAGGTCAATCTACTGCTCTGTCTCACTTTGTCTCAGATTCAGTTTCAAATTTAAATAAGTGCTGTCACCACAGCACCACACAGGTGTACAGTATGCTTCAGGCTGTGGCACTTGGACATATATCTCTTTTCGCTCTCTCACTCAATCACACAATCTCTCTGTTTTCCTCTCTCATTCTTCGCCCACCCCCAACCACACACACACACACACACACACACACACACACACACACACACACACACAGATATGCACATACCCAGTTATGTACATACGCGCACAAACAAACACATCCAGATCAGAACTCTGGTTAGTAAAGTTCCTTCCAGCTTGTGTTATAGCCTTCTCCTGCCCGTATTGAGTATGTGTTTCGCTATTTTTTTGTGACCAGGAGAAATTCAGAAAATATGTTTATAAAAGATCCACATTTGTGTGTGTGTGTTAGCAAATGATAATGTGAGACTGTGAGAACAGTCGGCATTCATTATTTTAATTGCATTAATGCACTTATTTATTTTTTCATGAGCTTAATTAAAAATAAAGATGGGTACACAGACTGTTGACTTAGTGGCAGTTGCTGTGCTGGAGTGAATAACTGCAGAGAATATGCCAGCCTGTTTTCAGCCCTGCAGAATGGGTTTATATTCTGCTGTAGAAGGCACAATGGGAACACGCACTAAAGTTTATAATGGGAAATGCAGATGCGGCTGTTTAATGATGCCTAAAAGTATTTACCAGAAGGTTTTCCGGTCCCCCTTATTTTTCCTTTCTGAATGTCATTAAAGTGATGCACAAGAGGACATTGTCACGGTACTGTTGTTAAAATCAAACACCTAAACGTGCCTGGCCTTAAGGAGGTGGAAAGCGGAGTACACTTGATTATTTGGTGCATAAATAATGATTATGGTGTGTGAGGATAAAGCTTATGGGTATGGAGCTGTCTAAATCATACATCTCCTTTTCAAGGAGTGATTTATGTGTTTTTTTGTGGCTGCCTGGAGCTCATGCACTACCCAGCACTCAGTGAATCTTACTGCTGCAGCATTCTGACAGCTAGCCCATGACACTTGTACAGCATTCCCAAAAGTGGCCATAAACTTGCTGCAACAATTGAGACAGCTTTCTGTTTTAGCTGGGGACTGTGTGTGTATCCCACCATGGCATCAGTCACTTCTCCTCCTGCTACAATTGTTTTTACATTACATTACTTTATTGGCATTTAGCAGACGCTCTTATCCTGAGCAACTTATGTGGGTTACAATGTTTTTACGTTACCCAATCATACAACTTGACATGTACTGATACAGTTCTGGGTTAGGTACCTTGCCCAATGGTGCAACGGCAGTCCCCCAGCAGGGAATCGAACCGGCATGCTTGGTCCTGCAAGTTCTACTCCTTACCATTATGCTAGACTGCCGTGTTTGTCCTCTTCTCTCAGGAAGAGTTGGGCTGTAATGTAAATCAGACTTAAGAACTTCACATATGTTTCAAACTGCACTTTCAAATGTAATAGTAACAGATAAGCAAAGTGTCAGAGAACAGGCACAGGTGCCTTAGAGAAGATTTAAGTGGATGAGCAGCATCTGTAATCCTATCATGTAATCACTTACATATAAATGTCATGACCCTAGTCATGAATCCTCAGGTAACTCTGGGTTAGGATGGAGAAACAGTGCTTTATCAGGACAAGTGGAAATCAGAGGAAAATGCAGGAGTGTGCTTAATTGTTGAAGGTATTGCATGGAAAAGGGTTTGTGTTGGCACTCAGTAGCTTTCAGTGGCTGCCTTACCGCTGTCTGCATGACAGTCATTGTTGGGTATCCCATGTGTTCATGTGCATGTATGTTTGCACATGTATTGCTATGTGTCTGCATGTGTCAATATAGTATATCTGCATTCGTGCATCTGCATGTGCATGTGTGTTCATGTGTTCACGTGTGCATGTGTGTGCTTGCGTTTGTGTGTGTGTGCATGCATGTGCATGTTTATGTGTATTTGTGTGTATGTGTTTGCATGGCAGCTGTGTTATCAAACCGCTGCAGATCTTCAGCTTTTGATGTGCTTTTGTTCTGTCTCTGTTGTTTGTGTTTGTGTTCTCTCCTCAGTATGAATACTTCAATGCTGTGTTAATTAATGAAGTAGATGAAGAGGGCAATTATGTGGAACTGGGCAAGGAGTTCATTCTGGAGCCAAATGATCATTTTAATAATCTGTCAGTCAACTTGAGCCTCAGTGTCGTTCAAGTCCCAACCAACATGTACAATAAAGGTACGTGTGAAGGTGTGCGTGATGGGGAAACGTGTGTGTTTCATGGGTAAAAGTATATGTGTGACAAAGGTGTGTGTGTGAGGGGTAAAGGTGTGTTTTATGGATTAAAGATGTGTGCATGATGAAGGTCTGTGAAAGATAAAGGTGTGTGTTGGTGTTTCTGAGGGAAAGGGTTTGTGTTCCAAATAAAAGTGTGTGTGATGGTATGTGTGAACACAAAAGGTGTCAGTTATGGGTAAAGGTGTGTCTGAGGGGTAAAGGTGTGTGTGAGAGTCTGTGTGATGGGCTATAGGTTGGGGCCAAGGGCTTAGGGGAGAAATGGTAGGGGTTAGTATGTTGTAAAGGAAATGCTGTGAGAGAGCAGGGTCCTGGTAGTTGGATGTGAATCTTTTCGTGGCAAATAATTTTGTTTGCTTGTGTGTGTTGTGTTCGATTAGAAGGTTGCTGTGGGGAGAATGGCTTTTCGATGAATAGAGTGAGGTCTGGGCTGGTGTTTGATTTCAGAGAGCAATAGAAACAGGAGCTGTCAGAAACGAGAGGCAGGTTATTTCCTCAGAAGGCTCTGCACCTGTGTCAGCTTCTCTCTCCTTTTGTTTCCTGTAATGTTGGATGGATTTTTACCCCTCCATATCATCAGGAAAACAGCAGGGCTGACTGGGGCAGACGGCCATGAATCCTGGATCTGTTGTGGGAGTGACATTTTAATTCTGCTGGCATCCATCCTCACTCTTCAGCCCAGAGAGAAAAGGGAATAAAAACAGCCATTAGTATTTCGACAGCCCCCTCAGGTCAAAAGGCCATTTTTACTGAATGGCTTGAATGAAGAGAATGAGGAGAAAAAGTCTTTCTTTTACGCTTTCTTTTTATGCCTTGATTAAATTTGTGCTGCTTTTTATGACTGAGCAATCTGAATAAATTTTGCAGTCACACCAAGGCAAAGCCCATAGGAGAAAACACATGAAGCTAAAACTGAATCTATGCAAAATAGACATGATCAGATGTGGAAGTAAAACTTGCTTTTAGCTTTTAATAGCACTGCAAATGAAATAAGAAATGTCTTTGGGATGTACATTGAAACACAGCATTTACATGCAATGAATATTGATATACTACTGATGAATTAGACTGGTGCTGGATTTGGTGTGTGTATAACTGATATCCCTCCAGCAGAGATTTGCTTCTAATCTCATAGAACATCACACTGTCCTCCTGGAGGCAATGGTGCTCTTCTGATATCCATCAAGTTCTTGAACAGGGAAATGGAAAAATAATTACTTATGGATATACTTCATTACATTTTGGTTGTTTTTTAATGTTGCAATGTCAGCAGTCTGCTTTCAGGCTTAAATCTGACACATCTCCACGCATGTACACATATATACACATGTCCAAATACTGACACAAAGCAAAGTGTGTTTCTCAGATAGAACAAAACACTGAATATGCAGACGTACAAATTCAACTATAGTTCAAAGATATAGTTCAAATTCAAAGATAGTTTCAAAAGAACACACAGACAGAGACACAGACACAGACACACACACACACACACACACACACACACACACACAAGAAAAACACACATGCAATAAAACAATTCACCTTCTGTTTTGTCAGACTGATATAATGTTAATGTTGGTTTATTTCATCCATGGACCACAAACAGTGATGAGCTCAATGATTGTCTCTGCAACATGGTTGTGTAACGGTCTGATTAGCGCTGAACCATGTTTCTCTTCCTCCCTGCCAGATTCTGCCATAGTGAACGGGGTGTATTGGTCTGAGGCTCTGAATAAAGTGTTTGTGGATAATTTTGAGAGAGACCCATCGCTAATATGGCAGTACTTTGGCAGTGCTAAGGGATTCTTTAGACAGTATCCAGGTGAGTGCTGTGTGTGTGGAGAGAGAGAAACTAAGAGAGGGAAAAAAGAGACAGATAATGACTGAGACAGGCAAGAGGTGAAAGAGAAAAGGATTACTATTATAATAAAAATTGTGTAGTGTAATGTAAATTGTGTAGGTTTGTTTATTATTGTCATTTGTTACCATTGTTACAGATTTACTGTAGAGTATATCAAAGTTTTACTGTAGGGTATGTTAAGTCTTACTATACAGAATCGTGAATCGCACACATGTATTGAAGCATGTGTGCACTGGTTATCTCAGTACTGTTAGGCACTTACTCAGGATAACATGTCAGGTCAGCAGTGTCCTGTGTGCACAGTTTTTCATGCCACTTTATTAAATAGACTTTGTACTCGCTCTTTGTAAGGCGATCAGGGTAAGTGTCTGGTAAAAGACAAAATGTAAATGTAAATGAAAAATTGTCAATGGAACATTATTGAAAACATTATTAAAAAATATTTTTTGGTTGTATTTCCAGGTGTAAAGTGGCATTCAGATGAACATGGAGTAATCGCCTTTGACTGCAGGAACCGCAAATGGTGAGGACTACCTCTGCTACATCAGTTCTTTTTTATGCTCATGAGAAGCATTAATACTTACAATCACTGCTTACACAATGCCAGCTGCTGTGCCTCCCCTTGCCAGGAACTGTAGACAGGTAACACTATTTATGACTGTATTATGACTGTGCTATCAGTCCAGTGAAGACCACATGCAGGTGACCTGATGGGGTATGTCTGTGCAGGTACATCCAGGCGGCGACGTCGCCGAAGGACGTGGTGATCCTGGTGGACGTCAGCGGCAGCATGAAGGGCCTGCGCCTGACCATCGCACGCCAGACGGTCTCATCCATCCTGGACACACTCGGGGATGACGACTTCTTCAACATCATTGCCGTGAGTCTCCCGCTCCTCCGCCATCCCAGGGATCTCTGCGGCATATATAGGACCATAGATGTTGAAACACATTTGAAAGGAGGGGTAATTACATCCAAACCACAGGATGATGTGGTGAATGCTCGATATGATTCAGCGCAATCCCTCTCACGGCACGTGTATGTGGAATGCAAAGTGGTCAGAGTCAGGCCATCAGAGGTCGTCAGGTTAGTCTTTGGCAAAGGGGCGACTGGAGAGCTGAAGTCAGGATGGGGGGGAAGAGCAGAGGGCCAGCAAACACAGGGCTAGAGCATCCAAGTGGAGTCCAGCAGCTGTGTCTATGCTGAGGGCATGTGTCACTGTGCAGCTCTGGGGCCTGGCTTACCCCTGCTGTGCCTCAGATGTGTCCTCCCCTCCCCCCTCCGCTGGAGTCATATTCCAGCCTAGTTTTCTTTTACTGATACCACACCGTGCAATCACACCTGACAACCTGGCTGTGTCCACCACATTTCAATAACAACGCATGCACTGAGTCACTTAAAAGTCACTTTATCAGTTTCCTGATATTATCTTACTAATATTCAGTGCTCGGTGTTTCCCCATTTGGCTTTTAATGTATGGAAACTCCTTATGCATGTAGTTGTTAATGATGTTTTTGCGAGTAGACACAGCAGTTCTGCCTGCGGTAGTCTGGAGTCCAATCAGTGACACAGGGAGCGTCTTTATTATTATTATTATTATTGAGTCGGATGCCAGTATGCACAGCTATCTTTAGTTTAGGAGTAAAAGCATGTCCTTGAGGCATCAGTGCCACTCCACGCAGCTGGAACTGCAGGAAATGATAAAGTGCAGAGCCAGCAGAATAAGGAATTCTGTTTGAATGTACCTGGAGATGTAATGCGCAGTCATGCGTTAAATGAACAGTATTATGTGTGAGAGGCAAGCTGTCACTCGCATTTTCCTCATAAATTGAAGCTGTTGTCATGGCTCTGTGAAAAGCAGAGCCTGAAAAAGAACAGCAGAATTATCCCTGTATGGAGCCGATGAAATGTGTGAGAGTATCAATCACACCACTCCTTGCCTGGGTGATCACTGACGTGTATGTGCGTGTGTGTGCGTATGTGTTTCTTGCAGTACAACCAGGAGATTCACTATGTGGAGCCATGCTTGAATGGGACACTGGTCCAAGCAGACCGAACTAACAAAGATGTGAGTTTAAAGCATAATCCAATCTGTATACCTGTGCTGCACCTCAGCAAATTACATCATGAATTAGAAGTTGCTGTGTCTCTTTATACTGGGATAGAACATCCATTTGTTCTTTTTTGTGCAATGCTGTGACCAGAGGCTGAAAGTACCTCTACAGCCCGGAGGTGTCATCTGTGCTGATATAGGAAACACATTAACCTAGTGGTGACCCCTGCTGGGTGGAGGTCCACATACCTCAAGCAGAACTGTCACTCCTTACTTTCTGACAGGCTTTATTACATTACACTGTCATAACCACAGAGTGACAGAGTGTGAATTTACATTGACTTTACTATGCTATCCACATTTGTGAGACCTACCTCATATACACACAAACACATGCACGCATGTATGCACATTTGCGCACGCACACACACATACACACACACACACACACACACACACACAGATACGCAAACACCCAGTCATGTGTGTATGTGCACACACAAACATATCCAAATTAGAACTTTGGTTAGGAAAGTTTGTGTTATAGCCAGCTTGTGTTATAGCCATCTTAAGTCTAGAGTCAAATACTATCTTCATCAGTGAAACACTTAGTACAGGCCTTTTATGAATGTAGTTATTTAGTGTGAATAGCATTAGTTAATGCACTTCTGTCTGCTCTGTCTCCATGCATCCACCCCCCATACAGCATTTCAGAGAACATCTGGACAAGCTGTTTGCCAAAGGAATGGGTTTGCTTGGGAATGCTTTGACCGAGGCTTTCACTCTCCTCAATGAGGTGTGTGTCGTTGCTCCTATCTGATGTCACTGTTCCTTTGTGATGTAATTGCTCTTGTGTGATGCCATGCTTCTATGTGACATCATGGCTCTTGCACAGTACTGCTGCTCAAGTGTGACACCAGTGAGACCAAGTGATGGCAGTGTTTCACTGTGATGTCATTACTCCTCTGTGATGTCATGAAGAAAGGTGGATTGCTCATGCAGAGGAGAGCTTCTACTCTCAGGGAAAGGAGTCTCATACGTAACACCTACATTATGGCAAACTGCTGACCTTCAGGAAGCTATTCCTGAAGCACCTATCATCCCATATAATTAAGTAGCTAATCAGCCTTGGACAGATATTCTGAAAGTAATGCTGAAATACTACATTACATTATTGGCATTCAAAAGACACTCTTATTCAGAGAAATTTACATAGGTTACAATTTTTTACATGTTACCCATTTATAATGTGGATATTTACTTTGCCCAAGAGTACAACAGCAGTACCCCAGTGTGGAATTGAACCAGCAATCTTTTGGTTACAAGCCCTGCTCCTTATCACTGTGCTACATTGCCACCCATGGCAGTGCTGCCTACATCAAATACAAATGACTGTAATCACTGTCATTCACTTTATTCGAAGTAAAGTGAAATCTGTGAATTATTCTCTGAAACAGAGCTTTCCTGGCACACAAATGACCATAAAGTAGTCCTGATTAAAGTTTTAACACCAAAGGGCAGAGTGCTGACAACATACCCACTATACATTTTTTGTCACAAATATATTAATATACTCCCATCAGTGTTGTCCAGCTATGTTTGGACATGGATGTTCTATGTGAAGATGCAAAATCTGTCAAGAATTTTGCAAAACTTTTAGTTTGAAAAATATTTTTGAAGTTTCAAAATATTAGAAATTCTGAAAAAAAATCTCCTACTTAATATGGTTATATATTTGTTAATACATAGCTTGTGTAATTTTTCTATGACATACTTACCTTTTATTAAGCAAAAATCAGTGCTAATGTGCTTAATTCTTTTCCCTTGTCATAGATGACAGTGGCTCTGAGACGGTTAGGTTACCTCTTAGAAACAGTATCTTTGAAGACAGCGTTCAGCTTTCACTGTGTTGTGGATCAATAAATCACTTAATTACCATCATTAATCTCAGGAGATAAGCTTCATTTATAGAGAGTTGTAATTGCAGGTATTTGTAACAAAATAATCTTTTTTCCCCTGGCAAGTTCACTGTATTGCAAAGGAAACAGGCTGCACCCTCCCCCCAATGATTACAGGCTTACAGAGTGTTAAAAGGCAGTAGAATGTGTGTACTCTGATGTTATGCAGTTCAGACTGCTTTGGATCGATATTACCATTATTGCTATTATGGCTGCTTTCATCAGCATGAAGGCAACATCCTCTGAATATTCAGTTTAAGGTAAAGGGCACCTTTACTGTGATAAGGAGACTAGATGTTTTAAATGAACAAATACATTTAATGTTGTGCATACATGTATGTATGTGTGTGTGTGTGTGTGTTTTCACTGTTGTTACAGTTCAACCAAACGGGTCGTGGCAGCCTGTGCAGTCAGGCCATCATGCTGGTGACAGACGGGGCTACAGATATGTATGACTCGGTGTTCGCTAAGTACAACTGGCCTGACAGAAAGGTGAGCACCACCCACTGACCCCAGCATGACCCTAGCCTGAGCTCTGCACCTCACAGAACCCTGGGAGTGACAGATCTCAGATCAGTACAGTGCTCAAAGTCCATCTCCAGCTGACACCAGAAAGGCACCCTTTTGACATTTTAATGTTGCACCATGTATTAAACATAAGAACATAGATAACAGCAGGTATAGATACAGGTATATAGGTAACATTCTGTAGCACTGAAGGTCACCTGAATATTACCATGAATTATGTTTTTATTATTGTGATATATATACATATATATATATATATATATATGGGGGAGGCTGGGAGCTGGTGTGTCGGGGGATTGGGAGCTGTAGTGAGAAGGGTTTGTCGGGGGGGATGGGCGAACTGTTGTAAGAGGAATGCTGTGTAGTGGTGCAAGTTGATAGGGGGTGTTGGAAGTAGCAGGAGAGGGGGTGGTGGGGGGGAGGACATGTGTGGTGGACTGTGGTAGAGGCCCCCATGTGTCACGGCCATGAGCGATCACCGGCAGAGCTGTGAATGGCAGTGTGGAATGAAGCCGTTAATGAGCTTTTTATCACTGTAATTACCTTTACTGCGGCTGCCCTGTGCTTACTGCCGCTGCGAGAAATACTGTAGCTTTCAGCAGAACCAGTTACACCAGAATATAGCTTCACAGAACCAAGCCTAGCAGAACATAGATTAACAGAACCAAGGCCAGCAGAACTTAGACTAACAGAACCAGTCCCGGCAGAACATAAACTAATAGAACCAAGCATAGCCAGCAGCGCCCAGCGTTTTTTGATTTCATAAATATTAGCCTGGCTGCTTCACTGACTGCCTGACGTTAAAGTGTATTAATTTGTTATTCATTCATATGACATTCCCGTATGAAACAAATGTGTTGGATAAATGCAGCACATTGGCTCATGGCTGTGCAGCTGCTCCTGTTTGATATTGGAAGCCAGTATTTCGCCTTCATTTTTAATGCCTCACTGACCTGGTACTTATATCTATTTATATCTGAGTCACTGTGCTGGTGAAAATGCACAGGGGAAACATTGTACAGATCCCTGTGAATGAAGAATCCATGAAAAACTATACCTACAGACTGAGCTAAGGGGATTTATCCTTGACACAAAGGATTTTCATTTAAAACTATTCAATCATTCCATTGTAAAACCATTAATATATAGATAATAATGATATGGACACATATAATGTGAAAAATACACGTCAGAGAGCATTTGTTGGTGTTGCACTCTGTGAGTAAAGCCAGGAGCAGGGGGTGCTGTCTGGTATGAATATTCAAAACCAGAAATAACAAATTCTTGAATGAGGCGGGACTGCTGGAGTATGCGATGAGGCATTCACTTTACCCATAAGCTCAAATGAAATTATTGAATGCTTTGAGGGTATCGTTTAAAAAGATCATTAAATGCACTCTTCAGACATTATTTCCATTGCCTGAAAAGTTAGAATGGATGGGAAGGGACTGTGGCAATACCCAAGAATGGACTTTGTCTTACTGTGAGAGGCTTTATTTATCTCTTAACTGTGGACTGCCAGAAGAGGTTGATGACTGGTGTTGGTCTGTGACTACTCTGCAGGTACGCATCTTCCCCTACCTGATTGGCAGAGAGTCGGCCTTCGCTGATAATCTGAAGTGGATGGCATGTGCAAATAAAGGTATACTGCTGCTGTGTGTCCAATGACAGAGGTAGAGCAAGAGTAAAGAGAATGAGCTGTCCTCTCCACCACCATCTTCAGTATTCTACCGCTACACTCATAATCACTGCTGACATTGACCAGCCTGAGTGTGTGTTGGGCTGTCATTTCTCCTGTAGAAGATTTTCTCACTGCATGGGAAGATGATGGAGTGTGTGTTTATGATCCATCACACTAGTCTCTGGAAGAGAGAGGGGACAATCCCTAAGAGCCAATCAGATTACAGGAGAACCCAGGCCCCTGAGAGCAGAATTCATAAGATACCAAGTCTGTGAGAGCCAATCATAGTGTCAGAATGCGGGAAAACTTGTGTCATTGAGATCCAATCAGAGCGTAAGAGAACATGAGCCCTTAAAAGCCAATCAGAGTGAAGGAGAACCAGAGTCCCTGAGAGCCAATCAGAATACAGGAGAAGCTGAGTCAGCATTTCTGCTCAGAGGCACTCACCCTTCTCTGCTTTCCTCAGCACATACAGGACCACCTCTCTGCATCAGAGCTCTGCTTTAGAGGACTCTGAGGGGCCCAAGCAATCACCGCTACACAGATTTGTACATCAGCTTTTTCACTGAAAAATCCAAACCAAACATTAGAGATCTGCTGAAGTCATGCTCCTGTAGTGTGCTTGGGCTCCCTAGATACCCTCTTTAGAAATGGCCTTTTAAAAACTTTATGATTGAAAAACTGTTTATTGCAATGTGTGTGACTGCCTCAGGGCGTGTGTAAGAGTCCACGGTTTAAATGAGGTTTGAGGGAATGTACACCCAGGGGAACCAGAGCCAAATTGCTCACTTGGTGCTGTGCACAGGAAGGCACCATGGGGAGAAGTGGTGGGAGCTGTGGGGTTCAATCTCAGCTGGGACATGCTGTTGAACCCTGAGAGAATTTTAAGTTATACTGTAATAATCTGTGTATGTTTCTGTGTGTGTGTGTGTGTGTGTGTGTGTGTGTGTGTGTGTGTGTGTGTGTGCGTGCGTGTGTGTGCGTGTGTGTGCATGTGCGTGTAGGTTACTTCTCCCAGATCTCCACTCTGGCTGATGTGCAGGAAAACGTGATGAGGTACCTCCATGTGCTGAGCCGGCCAAAGGTGATTGACCACGAGCACGACACCGTCTGGACCGAGGCCTACATGGACAGCTCGGTGAGTGACAGTGACTGACTGTCAGTGACTGTACATGTCCAGCCATATTTCAGCAAAGCTGGTGTAGAAAATAATTTAAGGAAGAGGCACACAAGGAGCAGAGCTGGATAAGACAGGATTCCCTTTGATTTTGCAGCTAAATAATTTGATAATGAGCTTGATAATTTTTTTCTGATAATTCTATTCATTTCTTTTCAAATCTTGTTTGTTTTGTAGCTCCCTCACACGCAAAAGGTAATCCTTTCATTACAAATCTCATGCCATCTAGTGCTGTCATATACATGAAAATGTGTGACATGTTTTGTGACATTTGATTTCTACATAAGTGATCACAACACTCCTGTCTGGTTTATTTCTGTTATTTTTTGTTTGTCATTGTTAGATTTTTTTGTCTCAGTGATTGGATTCTATCTGTAGCCATTTTTTCTGATTTCTGTGACCAACTGACTGCTGTGCCTGTGATTGTTCGATATCTATATTTGAGTGTTTAATACCATTGTCTTAAATTGATTTCTCTGTCTGTGACTGTTTCCTTCTGTGCCTGTGATGGTGTGATCTCTGTTACTGGGTGACTTTAGTTCACACAGTTCATTGAAGTAAATCATGTTAAACCCAGGCAATTTCAGTGATGGAGGCAGGGCACCCCAAGGTTCCTCACAGTGACTTTGCACACTGTGTCCTTCAGCTCTGTTGTGTTGAGCTTTATCTCTCACACAGTGCTTACAGAACTGAAAGTCAATGTGTCATTTAAATCTAAAATTTTAAATGATTCAGATCAGCAACGATAGCAATTTAGCCTATCTAGTGGATAGTCTAATCACCCTCTACATAGCTCGCATTTCCTACAACTGCTGGGCTAACATAACCAACAGGAGGACCAGACGTTGCCCCCTGCTGAAGGTCTGAGGGACTGCAGCTGTGTAGTCACTGCTGATTTGTAGTTTTTGTGCTGGGCTCTGTTCTCTCTGACTTCCTGTAAGAGCAGCTTGTCCTTTAAACTCCATATCTCATTTGCCGAGGAGAATCATCCATCATTCTACAGCTCATTACCTCTTATCTGCTACAGCACACAATGCATTTACATCTGAGAGGCTGAGAGTGCAAAGTGGCACAGTTCCTGCAAAATGCATTTCTCTTTGCAACCTTCTACGTGTCAGGAACCTTGAAAGAATATGATGCACCTGCACAGGTGTGCTTCCGATGGTATGTGGTTCACCTGCACAACTGTGTTTCTGGTGGGATGTTATTCACCTGTACAGGTGTGTTTCCAATGGGATGTGCTTTATATGTGCAGGTGTGTTTCTGATGAGATGTGCTCTACCTGTACAGGTGTGTTTGTGATGTGCTTCAACTGCACTGGGCTGTTTGGGATCCAGTGGCGTCTCTGGCATGGAAAGCCTGGTGGGGCACAATAAACTCTGTATGGGCAGCAAATGTTTAATCTCTTTTTTTTTTTTTGCTCTAATGGCAAGGTACTAAATTTAACTTTTATTAAACTGTCAACTTGATTTGTTAATATATTGCTATTAGTAGTGGCTAACATAACTGTGATGACTAACAATGGCTAGCTGTGTAGCAACACCAATACCGTAAATGACGTTTGCTAAATGTCTTGACGCATGTCATTCTATTATTTTTTATTGGCTGCTCTCAGCATGGGGCCAACATGATCATGCCCCACAGCTCATTATTGAAAGCGCGTTGAACATGCGCACAGTGTTTTAAACTGCTCACTTGGTTAAACGAACGCTGACGGGCCGGCCCCATGCTCACCAAACGAAGACTGCTAGGAGAAGTACTGACCTTTACGCAACAGGTACAGGAAGATATTTGGAATGTATTGGACAGTGTTACCATTGTCATATGTAATAAATGTGCAACAACGTTACTCATGAAGAAAAAATATATATTACTTGTTACACTAAATTATTGATCATGTCGTGCACTGCTCCACGCAACATCTGGTGGGTCCAGGCCTCACCAGCCCCTAATGTAGAGACGCCCCTGTTGGGATCCCTTACACAGAGTCAAAGAGTGCATTGTTTTCTTTGAGTCACCCTCTGCACTCTCTCTCGGTTCTTACTCTCTCTCTGTTTTCTAACTCTTTATCTCTCTTCAGGCTGCACCTCTCTCTCAGGACCATGACCTTCATTCACATTGTCTTTCCCTGTGCTGTGACTTTTTCTCCCACTGTTCTGTGACTTTCTCGCTCTCTGCACTTTGAATCTCTCTCTCTCTCTCTCTCTCTCTCTCTTTTTTGTTGTGACTCTCCCTCTCTATACTGTGACTCTGCCCTGTAATTCTTTGTCCATGCTGTGACTCTGCACTGTGACTCTCTGACTGTGCTGTTACTCTCTCTCTGCACCGGGACTCTCTCTTTGAGCTGTGATTCTATCTATGCTGTGACTCTGTTCCTTGTGACTGTCTCGCTCTACACTGTGACTCAGCACTGTGATTATCTCGCCATGCTGTGACTCTCCTCCTGCACTGTAAGTCCCCCTGTGCAGTGTGACCCTCTCTCTGTGGGAGTATTTTTCAGGTGAGGGTACGGCTGCATGAGAGAGGCAGCACTGGTCTCAGTTTTTTGTGTATGTGGGAGACACACACCTGAGTCCAGGAACCCCGGGGACAGTCAGAGTTGTCTCTCAAGCCTTTATCTGACAGCTATTCATAACCTTGCTTTAAGCTTCAAACTCACTGGCCCACAAATAAAGTAATAAATAAAGTAATAGATTTACTCATCATTAC
Source organism: Megalops atlanticus (assembly GCA_019176425.1). NCBI lineage: Eukaryota > Metazoa > Chordata > Actinopteri > Elopiformes > Megalopidae > Megalops > Megalops atlanticus. The sequence goes on from CM032879.1 coordinate 18,447,436, forward strand.
ATTTGTGCTAAATATGTGTTTAAATCAGTTTTGTTTAATGACTGTTTGTTTTGTACTGTAACCACACCAGCCACCTTTCTTTACTAATTGCTTGCATTTTTGTAAATACTGCTGCTTACTGCTAGATTAAGTATTACTAGTATTTTTGTTCATCACAATTTGTTTAATTTATTTGTTTAATTGGTGGTATTGTTTCTTTAATCAATATTCAATTAGTGTTTGGTCAATATAATTAGTGCCTGGTTGGGTATTTTTAGTAATGCTAGTTTAGTGTTGGTCAGTTTGTTAGTGTTCTTTTTATCAGTTCAGTTTGTCTAGTTAATTTTGGTTTAATTAGCGTTCATTTAGGTACTTAATTTTCTCAAATTGGTTGGTATGAATAGTGCTTCTTTAATCAGTACTTGTTTTAATTAATTAGAGTTTATGATAATTAAAGTGAGTGTAAGTGGTGTTTTTTAATCAATGTTAATGTGGTCAGTGTTTGTTTAATTAGTGCTCAGTTGGTGAGTGTTTTATTTATGATTTCAGTTGTTTAGTATTTAGTGTTCAGTATCAGGGCATAATTAGTTTGTATAGTTGATGCTTGTTAAATCATTTTTGCAGTGATCACTGATATACAATTTCTATACAATGTTCATATACGTTGTTCACTGACATACAACATGCTGCAATCTGTGATTTGTATATTGATGTTTTATGGTAGAGCTGATAATTTGCTTCTGTGTTTGTAAGAAACCCAGGCAACTCTTTTCTCACTTGAATTATATGCTTATATGCTTGCTTTTTATCAATGTATTGATTGATTGATGCAAAGTTATTAAATGGCATGATATGAAGTTATTGATTAATGTGAGGTTATTTATTGAGGACAATTTATTGATTAATGTGAGGGTATTGATTGAAGTGATTGATGTGAGGACAATGATTAACACAAGCATATTGTTTAATGTCTTGATTGAAGGCATTGATGAGACGATTTTGACTGACATGAGGGTATTGATTGATCTGAGGTCAGTGAGTGTTTTCTGATCATGTTTCAGCTCGGGGAAAACAAAGGTCCATTTCTGATGACCACTGTGGCCATGCCTGTGTTCAGCACAAAGAACCAGACTGTAAGAACCTTACTGACCTTGTTTGCATATCTGCAGGGCAGAACAATGTGTGTATAACTGAGGTGCAGTAACCATGTGTAACTGTGAGGTGGAGTGAAGTGTGTATCTGGTATTTTCGCTCCACTCTGTTCACAGAGGAATCAGGGTATTCTCCTTGGTGTGGTCGGCACTGACATTCCCATCCAGGAGTTGTTAAAAGCAGTTCCAAAACATAAGGTATGTGTCAATATGAACATATGCAATCATTTATTATTAATACAGAAAATGAACTAGTCAATGTCAAGAATATGACACTACAATTAACTAAATGTTATCACATGTAAATAGATATTGTCTGCATGTAATGAAATACTTGCTGAAGCTGAATGTTGGATGAAACATTTCTCCGTCTTGTTTTTGTGTCATCTCAACAGTCTCAGAACATTTCATTACACTGAAAATCATGAGAAATATTAACTCTATAAAGCTTCTGTTCTTTCCAAAGTATTATTTTTTGGTTTGGGGATTTTCAGAATCATAATTTCCTTGAACCTTTGAGCAAGTGGGTATTACTTATTTAAATACATGAATTTTGGATAATTGAAAATAAAACAGGCTGCGGTATATGGTTATGAATGTCAAAGTTGAAGAGTATGATTGACTGATGTTCTGTTTTGGTGACAGTTGGGTATTCACGGGTACGCCTTCGCCATCACCAACAATGGGTACATACTGACCCACCCTGACCTACGACCTCTGGTAAAACAATCCCTTTCACATAAATTTTAGATTGGTATGGAATGCGTTTTATGTGATGTTGATAATAGTGGTGATGATGATGATGATGATGGTGGTGGTGGTGGTGGTGGTGATGATGTCATGATGAAGATGGTGGTGGTGATGATGTTGATGATGATGACTGTTCTCTCTGCAGTATCAGCAGGGAGGGAAGAGAAAGAAGCCAAACTACAGCAGTGTGGATCTGTCAGAAGTGGAGTGGGAAGACAAAGACCATGTTGTATGTTTACTCCTCCGTAACTCAAACACTGTGACACAGTATCATGTTACCGCACATTGGTTTAGCCTTGAATGTAAGGCTCAACTCATTAGTGTAGCAGTGTGAGTTGTGTGGGTATGTTTATGGTGTTTATGTTCCAGCTGCGTAATGCCATGGTGAACAGGAGGACTGGAACATTTTCCATGGAGGTGAAGAAGACTGTGGATAAGGGGGTAAGTAAGGGGAAGGATGGCAATTGGTTCATTCATACTCATTCATTCATTACTCATGTGTTTGATCCTGCAATCCTGTCAATTCCAAATAATTCAATTCAGTTTAGTTCCCTTTCCCTATAAGTTCCATAAATTCAATTCAAACTCCAGACCAATTCTTTTAACCCAGAGTCAATTAAATTCCAATTTTAAGTCAATTTGAACTTTAAGTCAATTTAAAAAAATACAATTCCAAATTGAATATTTTCCCACAACAATTCAGTTCCGTCTCTTGACCAGTTCAGTTCCTCAATTTAAACTCCCTTGCTTCAGTAAGATCAAGCCCATAGGCACTTCACTTTACCTTTCACAAAACTGATCTAAAATGGATTCATTTAGTCTATGGATATCTGTACTTATATATAATAATGTATATATATAATATATATAATAATGTGTGCATTCTTAATTATTTAATCACTTAAGTTTTACCATTTTTAGGTGATATTTTGAGGGAAAAATGAGATTAATCTGAAATGATTTGCTCTGTTATGTTGGAGAACAAAAATGAAAAAAGTGACTTTTTCTGCTTTATTGTCTTTCACAAACACCAAACTATACACAGACACAACACTTTCCAAGACTAGAGGGGTTGCAACACTTAGGCCCACAATGTTAATCTCCTAGATCCTTGCATGTTATAAGCATCGATTCTTGAAATATAACATAAGACAAGTTGCAACTTTAAGGTCTAAACACTGCCTGCCGCAGTAAGCAGCCTCCCAACCAGTGAGAGCTACCTTTGTCCATTGCGGAAACCCCTTCTTTTACTCTTGGCTAGAAGTCAAGAAACTGGAATCCTCTAAAAGACATGGCTGATTTAAATATGTTGAAACTTCAACAGAGGTGTATTTGGTGACCAAACCCCTGCATCTTCATCCGCAGTGGTCAGTCAGGCATTTCACTTGCTGATTGTGTTATTTTTACAAAAATATCATTTGTTTATAATATAATAATATTATACATTATTATTTCCTACGTCAAAACTTATCACCCTGTTTTAACGGGGGATTATTCATTCTATCGAATGTCAGGCTGATTACATTTACACACACATTACAAGCGTCATCCATGTTTATATAGCACATACATAACACCACAAGAAAAGGAATTGATGCCTTTTCATGTTATTCCTGTGCTATAAGTTGCATTGTTGCCCAGAAGTGTCTCTGACCACCTTTTGCAGGGGTTAAGGTATAATTTTCCTGTTTGTTTCCCAATTAGTCCTGGGTTTTCTCTTTTTTGAATCTCTCTCAAAAATGTATTATGCTACTTGTTCAGTGCTGACTGGCAATTTTGATTGTAAAAATGTTGTCTAGCAAATACAATTCGAGTGATTGATTGATTAAAATGCATCTGCATGCATTGAGCCGGTGTTAAGCATTCACCATGAGAGGACACATTTGGAAGGACAAAATTGTGATTAATACCATTAAGTAATACAAAAAGCATTCTGTTTGATTAGAACTGCTATGTCCTGTGCATGTAATGTCACTTCAGGCAGCCCATCTATAATTTAAAACATTATTAAATAGAAGTGCATTAATTCCATTAAACTGAAAATGCCAGTTCCAATTTCAATTTATGCAACATGCACAATTCTAATTCAATCCAATTCCAATGTAGTCTAAAATTCAAATCAATTCCAGTGCTTGAAGATTCTTGAATTCACAATTCATGATAATGTTAATTCAATTCAAAATATATAATATTATATAAAAAAATAAAACTATATTCTCTCTGCAGTGTAGTTCCAACTGAATTCTGTGAAAAACTGAGGTATACCATCTGTTTATTTTTTTTCTTTCGTATTTCATATTTGACTGCAGCAAGCATACTATCCTCACATACAGTGCTTCCGCAGTACTGACTGCAGCAACAGTGGCTAAATGGTGTAAATGACTGTGATATTTATGTGGCATGAGTGTATGAGGTGTGGAGAGGCGGATGGTGCAAGGTTAGTGCTGATCCTCTCTGTTTATTCCTTTCAGAGACGTGTCCTTGCTATGCACAATGACTACTACTATACTGACATCAAAGGAACACCATTCAGGTAGCGTCCAGGTTTTACCAACATTTCACACACTCTGCTCAACAACTCTATAGCCATCTAAACTCAAGCTCATTGTACATTTATGAATTAAGTGCTGCTTAATATGGATTCTGTGTTATGAAATATGTGCAGGTATGAAAATGTTCTTAAATCATAAACACAGTGTCCAGGTGTGTGTTTCTGGTTACAGCACTTTCCCAATCTCTGTGACACATGCACACCCACACTGTCACATACTCTCGCACACATACCTTCTCACACAAACACACACATGCACACTCTCCTTCTCAGACACACACATATATGCGCTCTCTCTCTCCATCTCACACATACACACATACCTTGTTGCGCACACATACAGATACATACACATACACAAATAAACTCTCATTCACTCACACAAACACACAATGCTGTCTTACATACAAATACACACAAATTCTCTCTAACACTTGCACAGGCACACACATAGAGCAATATGTAAGCACATTTGAGAGGATTGTGTAACAGCAGTATAAAAATGCAGTGTGTAAAGGGTTACTCATTTCTGTGTTCAGTCTAGGCGTGGCTCTGACCAGGGGTCATGGAAAGTACTTCTTCAGAGGGAATGTGACTGTCGAAGCAGGTAATTGTCTGTCTTACACATAGAAAATGTCTTTTCTTAATAAGAACCTACTTAACCCTACTCACAACATGAGAAAATAGACTGTGGTGGTTCATAGAGAATGTGCATTGAGTTGCCATATACAGTACCAGTCAAAAGTTTGGACACACCTGATTAAGATGATGGGAAACACGCATTAGAAGACATTTAGATCTAAAGACATGTGCTTAAATGCTTGAAATTTGTTTCTTAGACAAATATAAATTGTGAAGTTGATGATGATGTATGAATTTCTTTCCAAAAAAACTTTCATTTTGAAGAATCTAAAATATATGATAGTTTTGATTTGTTTATGACGCTTTTTTGGTCACTGCATAATTCCATTTGTGTTATTGCATAGTTTTGATGGTTTAACTATTATTCTAAAATGGCGAAAACAGTCGAAATAAAGAAAGAAAAGTGTGTCCAAACATTTGACTGTAAGTATAACAGTGTAACAGACTTACATGTAACACAGTAAGCTGTGTAACAGGCTTAAATGTAATACTTGCAGCAGTGAAACAGGCATACATGTAACACAGGCAACAGTGTAACAGGGTGAAAAATAACCCAGGCAGAAGTGTAACACAGGCAGCAGCATTGGATAGCTAGCCAGAGGTTTGTGATGAGAGTAAGAAGTCTGCACAGTGACGCAGATGGTGCTCTCTCATATGCACTTTAGGGACTGTTGTTGATGTGAATTTGTACTGCAGGGCTCCATGACCTGGAACACCCAGATGTGGCTCTGGCAGATGAATGGTAAACATTAGACGTAGCGTGTGTGTGCGTGTGTGCATGTGTGTGTGTGTGTGTGTGTTGTGTGTGTGTGTGTGTGTGTGTATGTACAGTGCCTTGAAAAAGTATTCATACCCCTTGAACTTTTTCACATTTTGCCACCTTACAACCACAAACTTGAATATATTTTGTTGAGATTTTATGTGATAGACCAGCACACAGTAGCACATAATTGTGAAGTGGAACGAAAATGATGCATGGTTTTCAAAATTTTAAACGAATATAAATCTGAAAAGTGTGGTGTGCATTTGTATTCAGCCCCTTGTATTCTAATACCCCTGAATACAATGCAGTGCAATCAACTGCCTTCAGAAGTCACCTAATTAGTAAATTGAGTCCACCTGTGTGTAATTTACTCACAGTATAAATACACCTGTTCTGTGAAGGCCTTGGTGGTTTGTTAGAGAACAACAGCATCATGAAGACCAAGGAACTCACTAGACAGGTCAAGGATAAAGTTGTGGAGAAGTTTAAAGCAGGGTTAGGTTATAAAAAAATATCCCAAGCTTTGAACATCTCAAGGAGCACTGTTCAATCCATCATCCAAAAATGGAAAAAGTATGGCACAACTGCAAACATACCAAGACATGGCCGTCCACCTAAACTGACAGAGCGAGCAAGGAGAGCACTGTTCAGAGAAGCAGCCAAGAGGCCCATGGTCACTCTGGAGGAGCTGCAGAAATCTACAGCTCAGATGGGAGAATCTGTCCACAGGACAACTATAAGTCGTGCACTCCACAAATCAGGCCTTTATGGAAGAGTGGCAAGAAGAAAGCCATTGTTGAAAGAAAGACATAAGAAGTCCCATTTGCAGTTTGCCACAAGCCATGTAGGGGACACCGCAAACATGTGGAAGAAGGTTCTTTGGTCAGATGAGACCAAAATTGAACTTTTTGGCCTAAATGCAAAGCGCTATGTGTGGCGGAAAACTAACACTGCTCATCACCCTGAACACACCATCCCCACTGTGAAACATGGTGGTGGCAGCATCATGCTGTGGGGATGCTTTTCTTCAGCAGGGACAGGGAAGCTGGTCAGAGTTGATGGGAAGATGGATGGAGCTAAATACAGGGCAATTCTGGAAGAAAACCTTTTGGAGGCTGCAAAAGACTTGAGACTGGGAAGGAGATTCATCTTCCAGCAAGACAATGACCCTAAACACAAAGCTCGAGCTACAATGGAATGGTTTAGATCTAAGAATATCCATGTGTTAGAATGGCCAAGTCAAAGTCCAGACCTAAATCCCATTGAGCATCTGTGGCAAGACTTGAAAATTGCTGTTCACAGACGCTCTCCATCCAATCTGGCTGAGCTTGAGCTATTTTGCAAAGAAGAATGGGCAAAAATGTCAGTATCTAGATGTGCAAAGCTGGTGGACACATACCCCAAAAGACTTGCAGCTGTAATTGCAGCGAAAGGTGGCTCTACAAAGTATTGACGCAGGGGGGCTGAATACAAATGCACACCACATTTTTCAGATTTTTATTTGCTTAAAATTTAAAACTATGTATCATTTCCGTTCCACTTTACAATTATGTGCTACTTTGTGTTGGTCGATCACATAAAATCTCAATAAAAAAAAACATTTAAGTTTGTGGTTGTAAGGTGGCAAAATGTGAAAAAGTTCAAGGGGTATGAATACTTTTTCAAGGCACTGTATGTGTGCAGTACATTCACTGTGCATTCTATGTCAGAGACACATTTTGCTTTGTCTCATTATTTGATAAGGTGCATGAGTGTGTGTGTTGTTATATGTATTGTACATTTGTGTGAATGTGTTAAGCCTGAAAGAAGGTTATTGACATTCACAAAATGTCTATATGTCTGTGTCCAAGTGTGTATGAGTATGTGTGTGATATGTAGGTTGTTTTATTAGCTTATTTCAGTTTGTGGACTGTAAGCATTCATTTTGAGTCAGGATTTTATTTATTGAGTGCAGTATCGAGATGTTGGTGGCTATGCTAACATTCCAACAGTTCAGTGTATGTTTGTTTAATTTCCTGAGCACAATATCGAGTTGGAGCAGGCTTAGTTAATATGCTAACACCTCTGTGTGCTGCATTTACTGATTGCAGTATTGAAGTGCTGGGGGCTAAGATAACATACTAACAGTCTGTATTTTCCTCTGGCCCTGAATAACAGGATCTACTGCAATACAGATGAGCACCATGAACATCGATACCTGTCCCAGAAACAAGCCATCAAGCTCTACCTCACAGGACGCAAGCCACATCTTAAATGTGAGCATGCTGTCATTCACTGCCTCACAGTCCAGGATACGCAGTAACTCACAATCTCATCTGCTTTCTGTCCGAATTCTGCTTTATTAGTGTAATCTAACACTGTGTAATACATTATTACAGCAGCACTGTGTGTAAGAGGTGAGTGGATGTGCTGCTATCCTGCCCTAGGTGACAAGGAGCTGATTCAGGAAGTTCTGTTCGATGCTGTAGTGACGGCTCCACTGGAGGCATACTGGACCCGCCTTGCCTTAAACAAGTCTGAGTAAGTCAACGGTCTCACTCTGAGCATATAACCACAATGTGAATATTTATTCTGTACATGTGACCACAGTTTTAATGCTGTCACTCTGTGTGTAGCCTTACTGTGAATGCTCTTATTCTGTGTGTACAGGTATAGCTGTAGTGTGAGCATGCTTATTGTGTGTGTAAGCACAGTGTGAACGCTTTGCATGTGTAAATGTAGCGTGAACACTCCAACTGCGTGTATACTTGCAGCCGTGAGTCAGACAGTGCGTTCAGAAATAAACATACTTGTGAGATAAAGTCCTGCAAGTGAGTGTTCAAATTTCCACCTCATATGAACAGTAAAGTTGTAAATGAATAAGCTGACTGCCCATGTATTGAGCCCAGGTGTCACTTGACAGCCATTGCTATATACTTGACAGGTGTGTGATGTATGTGGTTTGTGCAGTCAAATAGTACAGATACAAAGTACAGATAAATTCCATTCATGAAAACCATAGACAGGAGTGTGGTTTGAACATGCACACTTTTCTCTCATTGGAAGGAACCCTGATAAAGGGGTGGAGATTGCCTTCCTTGGCACTCGGACTGGGCTCTCCAGAACCAACCTGTTTGTGGTACCAGAGCAGCTGACCAATCAGTAAGTTCAGTCCACATGCCACGACTCTCAGTCTAACATATACCCTGTGCAGGTCTCAGTATGTCTCAGGTGTGTGACAAGTGTGCAGGTGTTTGACAGCTGTATAGAGAGTGCAGGTGTGTGTCACATAGCCTGTTCAGGTGTGTTTTATCCATTTTCTACCTTTAAAGGGATTTTCTCACAGCTGAGGATAAGGAAGGGGTGTTCAATGCTGATCATTTCCCACTCTGGTACAAGCGAGCAGCAGAACAGGTCCCTGGTACCTTTGTCTACTCCATCCCCTTCAATTCAGGTAAGTACCTGTCATCTCCCTCCCTTTATCACATGTAAATACACCTGTGTCCTTTACCTCCCATTCATCTCAGGTAAACACACCTGTGTCCTTTTCCTCCTGTTCCTCACAGATAAACACACCTGTGTCCTTTCAGATAAACACACTTCCTCTCTGCCCTCTCCTCGTAGTTGTCTGGCCGGAAAAAGATGCAGCAAACTGCAGTACCTGCAACATGCTAGGGCTCACTGTCGGACAGTGTAGACACATGACGCTACTGACAGAATACCAGTCCCAGTTGCTTGGTGTGGCCATGGCCGTGGCTTTACACCCTGTGCTGCCTGACTGTCTCCCTACTCATCCTCTGAGTTTTCCCATATGGACTGCCTCTCTGGGCCTCACCTCCTGTATCAATTTTACCTCAGGTGTATCTTAGAGTTACCCCTGACTCATCTCACCCCAATCACAGTCTCATGTCAGGCTTACCACAGCCTTACTTCACCTCTTCTTCCTCTGTTCAGCAGTCAATGTAATTATTGTTTATGTGGAATGACTTTCAATTATAAGTGTACACTTAGATAGACAAAGGTACATTATCAAGGCAAACTTTGGCTGCAGTTAGAAAAACAACTTTTTAAAAAGGTAATAATGCTGAGTCTCTTCCTTTTGAACAGGGACAGATAATAAAAGTGTTGTATTAGCCAGCACAGCCATCCAGCTTCTGGATGACAGGAAGTCCCCTGTCGCAGCTGGTAAGAGTTGTAAACAAAACATGCTGTCATGCATTCTGCTGACCACTTTGCCTTGAACTGGAGTTATAGTTCTAATCCAGACTGTTCCATTTTAAATCGTATTGAACACTCTGTGTTAATTTACTGTAAACACCCCAATTCTTGCTGTAAATGGACACTTGCAAGTGTTTTGTTCAGCAGGCTGTTAATATCTGATTATGTTGCTTCTCTAAAGTTTGGTCACGTTAGATCTTGTCTGATTGTGTCCATTTTTTGACTGGTTTTGGTTTTGTCTGATCATTAATAGTTCTTTGTGTGACCTTTTTGGAACAGCTGTTGGGATCCAGATGAAGCTGGACTTCTTCCAAAGAAAATTCTGGACAGCAAGCCGCCAGGTAAATTGAAGAGAGCAGGTAACCAGGAGGTCACAGGTTTGGGCTGAAAACCCATGAACTGGTTTATCCATCCAGTACTGCTGCTGCAATAACAATGCTGTTATTTTACTGTTACTGTACACTTCCTGGAGTGTGTGAAAGCTTACGTGTTTACTGGACATGTCTTGTCCTGTTTCAGTGTGCTGCTCTGGATGGGAAGTGCAACCTCAGCTGTGATAATGAGGTGAGAGCAGGAGTGGAACAACTGAGAGCAAATTAGTTCCTCTTTGTTCTGTATTCTTGTGGTTATACTTCTGTTAATGTGAGACATGCTCTGATAGAACAAGTAATTGTACTTCCTGTTTGTTTTTCACTGATGTACCTCTTCCTGTTAGTCTGAACCACTACCTGTGACTGCTGCTTCTTCCTTTTGCAGAACATTAATTGTTACCTCATAGACAACAATGGTTTCATTCTGGTAGCCGAGCAATCATCTCAGGTAAGGCTCCATATATCAAGAGTGAAGGGCTATGGACTGTTTTCGTAACTAACTCATAGATCCTCTTTTTGGGTCCACTCTTTTTCTCTTTGTGTGTCCCAGCCCTGATAACAGACAGTTTGGCTAACTTACAAAGTTAATACACACTGGATGGATTGGCTAGCAGTTGAAGTGAATGCTTTTTTTCATCCTCAAGGTTGTTTCATGAAAGTACACTCCCTAAATGTGTTGGTTACACCAAGTGGAGGGTCCTTCATTGCATACGTGCATCAAAAAGTATTGCTACCAGATTTATTCAAAAGAATTGTGATTTTGTGGTATAGAGGAAGACATTCTTCATGTGTTTAGCTACTGCTCCACATTACAGAATACGATGTTGATAATTGGCTGGGTATTTTGGGTTGAAATACAGGAAATAGAAAAAAATATCTTTGCATGCTCACCAATTCCTTTTTTGAAATGGCAAAAATGGCAACAAACTGTTTCACCAAAACTAGTATGACATTTGTAGGGGACTTAGTAATGGCTTGTCTGGATTTACAGTTTATGGCAATGTAGTTTTGTTTTCCTTGGTTGTATCCTGCAGTCTCCAGATTTTTGGCTGTTTTTTTGGTTATTTTTCAATTATACTTTTATTTCTTTTCTTTTTTATTTCTACTCTAAAAATACTCTCTTTTTAAATAAATTTAAATGAATAGCTTTGGAAAATTAAAAGTCTCCTTCCCTCTCACTGTCTTTCTCCCTTCATCACTCTCTATCTCAGACGGGCCTGTTTTTCGGAGAAGTGGAAGGAGCTGTGATGAACAAACTGCTCCTCATGGGTTCTTTTAAAAGGTGAGAATAGGTTTCAATGGAGAGTGCCAAGTGAGGTCAAAAGGATGTACACATAATATCAGGACATGGATGTGAGTTTTTCAATCTAATGACTGTTTAAAACAGCAAATCACAACCTGCACCTTATTTATGTTGATGTTATAGTGCATTGTGTCATAGCAAAGCAATTTAATATATATCTTTTCCAGTAGAACTCTGTAGTTCCTCAGGGGTCTAGTCTAGGGGTGTGGTTTGGTAGACTTGGGGTGGGGCTTGGTTGAGTGAGGTCTGTAGTCTGTTGGAGTAATGAGCAGAGCCTCCTGGGTTTTAGGAACGGAGCAGATTGCTATGAGGGCACAGTCTGTTCAGTGGTGTGGGCAGGGTCTCTTGGAGTGTGGGGAAGGCCCTGTTTGGTTTGAGTTGGAGTCTGTTTGTTTCAGGATTGGTTAAAGGGCGGTGTGTTTCTCTGCAGGGTGACTCTGTACGACTACCAGGCTTCCTGTACCGTGTTTGTGGAGAGCAGCAACAGTCCACACAGTTTGCTAGATGTAAGTGTTCACAGCAAAATATGGACTTTTCACATGTTTGATCTGAATATTATTTTATCACTGTTGTTTATTTGTACATCTCATGAACTGTCAAGTCTTTTTCTGACACATATTTTGTGTGATTGTGTAAGTGTATCTGAACTTTCACTACCACTGCTGTGTTTTTCAAGAGGAATTTAATAATTGCTCTGTACCAGTCAGCCCTGTACCACTCAGCTCAGTGTCAGTCTGTGTTATACACTTTGTAGTGAATCGCTGTGCACTTGTCCCACATTTCCACCACAGAGACACCAAAATGAATATTTCAGTCGACCTCATTAGAGAATCAACAGCAAGCCACAGAGCCCCTGAACACTGAAAAATCCATATTCAAAAGATTTACTAAGAATAGAAATAGCATTGGGCATATTTGTCAAATTTTATTGGTAAATACTAGTGAGTGTACTATTGGCTGGTACAGACATGTAGCAGTAGTTTTGTGGGGCATTGTGTTGATTCTATCATCCCAGATGTTTAATGAAATGCACCCCGGATGTTTAATATGACCTCTAATGTTTAATGTAACTCTAGATGTTTAATGTGACTCAATGCTCTTGTTTAATTTCACTCCTCATGTTTAATATCACTCACTTCTGGTGTGGAATGTTTTATTTCCTAGCCCTACTTGGCGTTTGTTGCTGCTGTCAAATGGCTTGTGACCGAACTTGTCATGTAAGGATGGCTTCTTTTTAATGATTATTCATTTACTGTGCAATATGTGGTACCCTGGCACAGGTTAAAGTGTTAGTGTGGTAGTGTGGTAGTTCTGTAGCGTAGAGTTTTCGTATTGTAATGCATTAGTGATAGTTGTTATAACATATTGTACTGTGGTATTGGTGTAGCATGATAGTGTGGTGCTATGTTAATGAGGTAGTGCGATAGTATGGTAGCATATGTGTAATGTAATGACTATTACAGCAGTCTAACTGAACTCTGTGTAACTTAGAGAAAGCACAGTTTAGATTTATAATTAGGTGGCCTGGGATCACAGTCCTGCTGTTTTACAAAATGACTTTTTATGAAACACTGAGTACAACAGTGTTTAATAACTTTATTTTCAGGTTGTTTTAACTGATCGGCTACAGTTGAAATGTAACTAAGACCCAGGTGAATGATGGGGCCAGTGTTGAGTATGCAAGGAGAAGAGGGAACAAAAACAGAATAACAATTCTGTGTTTGTATATCTCAGATTTCTGCTGGAGTTCAATCTGTACAGCTGGTGGCACTCTGACCTCACGGCCAAAGGTAAGCTTCTTCAAGGGGGATAAGCACACAACCTTCAGTCTTGTTGACTCTTTCAGATGGTCTTAGCGTGTGATGGGTGGAGTCCCTGTGCTGGGCAGTGCTAAACTGTATAGATGAGCTATGAGACAGTCAAAATATTGTACTGTTTCCTGTTCCTGACTGTGCTATTTCCTGTTATCAGACTGTACTGATAACTTAAATATGGAAAACATCCCAGCAATGCAGCAAATTCTAACATGGACTCTTATAATCATTATGATGTAATTGCAATTATTATTAATTAAGACTATGTCATTCAATCCTGTAACACTCAACAAGTCCAGTTATCAATCATTATTGCTCATCATTAACCACTGCACATAGCAGATATATAACCACACAGAGATAAGTTGGTTGGGGTATTTCCTTAGTCAAAAGGAGCCTGTGCCCATGCCTCCCAAAAGGTGCTTCAATGCTAGAGTTGTAGGTAACACAAGGGGAGGAGTGCAGAGGTTTGCTTTGCCTTTTAACAAGGGTTCCAACTGAAAATAGTGAATTCCAATGCAGCTGAAGTTTTTTTAAAAAAAAAAGGCAATGTGGGTGTTCCATAACAAAGAGGGTTCTTACATCCACTTGTGAAGAATTTAAATTTTATTATTACTCACTGGAGAGAGGAATACTTTTTGAAGACCAGAGTCTGTATCTGTTAATTGTTGTGTTATTTCAATACTGTGGGCTGTTTGATTATTTGCATGTGAAAATATGTTCATTTTTATCAGCTTCAAGCTGGAATGCTCTTTTTTCATAGAAGACTTGCATTACCTGAAAGTAACACTAGATGGAAGCAGATCCAACGTAATTATATGAACAGGAAAATGGAATTCAGTGTTGACAGTGTATATCTGCCAGAGTATTTGTGTGTATGTGTGTAAGCGTGTGCGTGTGCAGTCTGGTAATATCAGGACTCTGTCTCCAGCTCAGAGGGTAAAGGGGAAAACTATGCTGGTGCCATGTGACACAGAGTATCCCGCCTTTGTCTCTGAGCGTACCATTAAGGAGACCACTGGCAGCATCGACTGTGACGGATGTGTCAGGTATTCTCAACAGCTGTTCTCAGAATTGTCTAGCACCCAGTCAAAACCTACCTACCTTGGTTCCTAAAGCAGGATGTTTCCTATTCTTTGCTCCCAGTGGCAGACTATAGACTATAGACTGCTAGGTATTATGAGTACAGTAGCAGGATATAGTGTAATGTTGTAGTTATTGTCATTTCTGAGCACTGTGTACATGTAGTAAATCAGGTATGGTGGCCTAATACAAAGCGGGGGAACTTGAGTTCCTGTCATGTCTGTCTCTGTGAAGTTTTTTTTACAACACATTGCATATTTGTTCACTGGCTAACAGACAGTTCCTCAAACAGCATCAGGAGTCCAGGGGGTGCTCCCATGCCAACCACTCATGATGGATTTGTGTCATGTGATAAGTTATGGGTTGAGCACCTTTGGGAATGGAGTGATTTATGTGTAACAAGGGAGATGTCCTTCAATCAAGAGAGAACTCGCACACCAATATTGCCGATGCAGAAGAGTAGATAATTTTTAATCCATCAAAAAAAATGAAAAGAGCAAAGTGCTCCCAAGGTGCAAAACGTTTTTGGTCCCATTCAGACCGTCATCAGTGCAAGTTGCAAGTTGCACTGATGATGGTCTGAATGGGACCGAAAACGTATTATACTATTGGAACTAACGCACCCGCCAGGCTTGGAGTTGTTGGCGCGATACCCTGTTTGCCCCATATCTAACAAGGGAGATGTTCCATAAACAGAAAACATTGCATGTTGCCATTTTCCCAACCAGTTATAGACCCAGCACACAAGTATTACTCAACAAAATGATTTTGCTGACACACTGTTGACAGTTTTAAAGCAAACAATTAAATGAACCTTTTATCACAAAATCCTGTATCACAAATGTCACAAATGCAGGATCCTTACTTTACATGGTATGGTGTATGCCAATATAGCTGAATGAGAATGCCCCCAAATGAACTCTGTCTTGCACAGATTCAACCCAACAGCAGGTTAAGTAGATCTCAAAACAGCATTCAATTGTGACCTTTGACCTTTACCTTTCTCCCCTGCAGGTCGTTTGTGATACAGCAGATCCCCAGCAGTAACCTGTTCATGGTGGTGGTGGATAATGAGTGTGACTGCAGCTCCTCCCCTCCTGTTACCATGGAGCCCATTGAAATCATTTATATCCTGATCTGCGAGAGATTGTGGGATGCATCTGTGACAGGCTTCATTTTGATGCTAAGAGTCTGTACTGTGCATGCTTGGATTTAATTGTGTCATGTATTAATAGACATGGAAAAGCTATTCTGAACAAGCCAGCCATAGAGAACCTTCACCTGGAAATGGTCTTACCGAACCATTTATTCTTCTGTGCTTGTATTCAAAGCAAGGTGTCTGATTAATCTTCTGAACTCTGTGCTTGTACTCAGCTGATTGGCCACTGTCTAGGCAGGCCCATGTCTCTCTGAACATGGGCAGGAAAATGTGCAAAAGAGCAAAATTTATCCAGAGTGATTGGACCATAGCTCAGAAAGGTTGTTCTACTACAGATAAATAACAGCTTGAGACTGAACCATTATGAATTTACCACACTGAGAAGTAAGTATCCTATACACACATCTGTCTACTGGGCAGGTGAATCCTGAGCCCATTGACTTGTGTAGATCAAAAGAATTTTAGAGTTTAGAATTTAAATTTATTTTAAATAGAAAATTAAATTTTTAGTTTTAAATAGTTTTAAAATAGTTTTAACAGTAGCAAAGCCAGGGATTTATGCATACCTTTAACACCCAGAGACTGCCAAAAAGGGATTACATTTAAGATGTGTACTTGTTGATTTTAACGGT
Source organism: Megalops atlanticus (assembly GCA_019176425.1). Lineage (NCBI taxonomy): Eukaryota > Metazoa > Chordata > Actinopteri > Elopiformes > Megalopidae > Megalops > Megalops atlanticus. The sequence goes on from CM032879.1 coordinate 18,463,831, forward strand.
TATAACTTTATAACACAACAATTAATTACCCACAACCTACTGTCTTTAACGGGGCAAAACAACATGGCACAAAACAATTTGTGACACACAGGGGTGTACTGGGAAAGAAATTCAGCCCTGGACTTATCCGCTAGGACCAGGGCGGGGGCGGTTGTGCTCGAGAATTAAAGTATATTTGCTGTGTCTGCAGTTATAGTTTATAGAACTATCTTAAAATATTGTTATAACCGTTAGTAAGAAGGGTACTCACAGTTAATAGCGGTCCCCTCTCAATACACTCTGCACAGCCCTCCGTAGCGCTTCTAGCGGCGAACAATATTATATAATTTGCTGCCTACTGAAGCGTTACAGCTGTTGTTCCAGCTATGCTACGGTATGGCGGTATATGAAAAATTCATACCGTACGGGAAATTAATGGATGAACCGGTATACCGCCCAGCACTACCGTGATACAAATTTTCGGTCATACCACCCAGCACTAACTACACTATATTAAGTATGTAATTTTAAAAAGGTACACTTGCAAGATAGGAATGTAAATGTGCTTGTGTGTATGTTTTTGCTGTAAAAAAATAATGCTTTAACTATTCTGAGTTTTGATATATCAGGAAGTTGTGCTTCATGCACCAGTAAACATTCTTTAACTCCAGTGAACACAATGAATCTCTGAAGTGCGAGCGCTTGAAGTTTCAAAAGGACAGGAAACGCCCTGATTCCTGCCATCCTTTCCATCCAGAGGTACACATGTTAGCATGCACGTGTGTGAGTGTATTTGTGTGTGTGTGTGTGTGTGTGTATGTGAGTGTGTGTTTGCGAGTGCTGTGCTCACTGCTGTCCTCCTCTTCTGTCCTACAGGAAAATGCTATGGAATGTGGTGGAGTACTAGGCCTCAATCCCCAACCCATGGTGACTCTGCTCTCCCTGCTCTGCACCTTGCTCGCCAGGTGACCAAGCCCACACCTTACTGCAGACATGCTCACCTCGCCCAGAGAAAACCTTAAACTTGGATGTCCCTGTAGGCTTGACTAAATCTGGCCTCCGCTACAAACATTAGCATCCATGGACATTTCACTTGCAAAGGCAGCTGAAACAATGCTATGTTTGTGAAGACATGGCTTCCACCAAACTGATACCTAAAGTTCATATTGATAATTTGTAATTATAATAATTTGTAAATGATAACTGTGTGTTGGCTGACCTGATATGGAATGTTTGAGCTGTATAATATGATCCTGTTTGTAAACTGTAATAGCAGACGTGTCTGAAGTGATGCACTCACAGGAAACAGTGTTAACTGCAGCTCTGAGGAGGTCTCCATTAGCTGTTTTAGATTGGGATGATCAAAGCTAGTAGCTTTTCATACAAACTAAACAGATGCATGATTAAAAAAATAATATTTTAACTTTAATTTCCATGTGTAGAAAGGTAGTACATCATTAAAACTGTAAATTCACAAGGACAGACAGTTGTCAATGTAATTCTCTGGTTTAAGAATGATGCTACTCCTACACTACAGCTGCCAACTGGCAAAATAAATGCAGTTTTTTAGCATCCAAGCTGGTCCATTTCTGCATAACTGGTTCAATGGAGATGGTGATGTGTTTTGCTTAGACAATTGTTGTTGTTGTGTATTATTATAATTGGCTACAGCCAGTGATGTGTGCTTTAATTGAACAGAGAATTGTTTTTAACTCTTGAAGTGTTCTCAGAAACTGACAAGCAAACACTGACACTCACAAACACTCAGTTTACTGAGCTGTGCCTTTGTTCTGTCTTGTCATAGAATGCCATTGCTGCTAGATGCTGAGTAAAGAGGGTGTCCTAGAGCAAACATTTAAACCACCTTCCCCTCACTATTTGCTGACTGAAGTGGCCCACTCAGTGACGTTAAGAAAACATTTTTGAGAAGGCCTCATTTATCCAAAAGTCTCCTCTATCATCATTTTTAACATACTGGACATAAAAACGTGCCCCATCTGCTTCAGAAAGAAAATCACCTTTATTTAATGAATAGAAATAAGCTGGGCAGCACGCATGTATTCTCACACAAAACATACACTATAGTGGCAATGTTTCTCTCATTTTACACATTACAACACACTGGTACACAGTGACTCTTATATGGCATGCTGGACATGTGGAATTCCACACTCAACACCACAACCCAAGACAAGTTGCACACGCACTCTGAGAGGACTGTGTGCTACAGTTAATATGAGTTTGTTTGGGTAAGGGGTTATGGTTGGGTGTAAGATAGGAGTTAAGGTCAGGGATAAGGGTCAGAGTCAGGGTCATGGTCAAAGCTATGTTTCGGATGGGGATTAAGGTCAAGATTAGGGTTCGGGTTAGGGTCAGCATTAGACTTAGGGTAATGGGTTAAGGTTAGGGGGTGGCTGCACCTATTCAAACAGCACTTTCCACGTTCTCAACTTGGACAGACAGGCAACAATCTGTGGGCTGATGCATGAGGGAACAAAAGGGCCTTCGGCTGGGGCATTCAGCGGCTGCGTGCAGTCCGGCCATTCACAAAGCCTCATCTTTTTACATCATTACAGCAAAAATGTACACAACATACAAATTGTATAATCCTACACAGAAGGACTAAACATCTGTGCAAACAATAAAAAGAAAACAGATGTATAAAACAAATTAAAAAAAAACAATCATAACACAACAATGCTGTGAAACATAAAAATTTTCTCCCATGTATCACAGTGTTCATTTAACCCAGAGGTCTGCAGTTGGTAAAAAAAAAAGAAAAGTGCACTGAAATACATGAAACAAAAAGAAAATATTAGTCTTTCATTTGTCATTGCTGCCTTTGTAAATCCCTGTGACAGAGTAATCTCAATCTCCCGTTCTGCATAGAGATAAAGTAATCCACCCAACATGACTTGGCACATTGCACAGAGAAACAGGCACAGGCTCATTTCTCATGACTTCCAGCTCTCTGCTACAGTACAGGTTAGCGTTCTGTGTAGGGGAACCCTACTTCAAGTATTCAGTAGGACCTGGAGGGCCCTGATTAAAGTGTGAGTGTCCCGCTCTCAGGACCTCACCCTTCACCTCCACATGTGAATAATCCACACCCACCTGGTCTCACTGAGAATAATAATGAAAATAACCCTTAAAACCCTAACCATCTGGGTGCCGCCACACCAGAGAATGTTTGATTATTCAGTCAGACATTTCCAAGCACTCTGTCTGTCATGGCCTGTGCTTCATTTTTTAAAGTAGCACTGATTGGTTAGACTTTTTTACATTACAAAGCTGTATAAAAATGGCTTTAAAAGCAATTTAGTGTAGCCATCCTTACTGTTAGAGATATAGCATGACCAGTTCCACTGACCATATTTTTATGGTTATGGTTATGGTTATTGTTGGCATTCTCAGTCTTCACTTGCGATGTTGACTTTTGGAGAAGCACCAACACCCCAATGCCCTCGGGGGACACACAGGAAGGACACACACAATCTGATCATTTCCATTCATTCCAGACTCACACTAAAAACTCTGAGCTGCAACAATTTACCACAGCAAGAATGCAGAACACACAGACACTCAGGGGGTGCCGCCACCTGCAATCCCATTTTCTGTGAAGGGACACACACTTCCTAGTCTAAAACATCCAATCACCAGTCAGCACAAACAACACCACCGCAGAGGACTCGGACGACAACAACAAGGAGAAGGAAACCATGGGCACGCATGTGTGATGGACACTTTTAAACCACCACGTTTAAGATGCTGATAATGTATCATCTAACTGCTTTAAACTGGAATTAGAGATGGTGATTTCACCTGAATATGAAGGTGGCCGTTGAGCCTGGACCTGAGGAAGCCGCAATGAATTCTCAAAGTTAGACAGAGACAAAATGTGTACAGCTGTTTACAAAGACTCCCACCAATATTCACACACCTCAGTGCTGTTCAGATTACAATTGTCACCACAGGAAGCCTTTGAGTAAAGTACACACTCACATGGAATGCCTTGCCACGAGCTAGAAAACAGGTTAGCTGCCTAGCCAATTAGGTTAATTATTAACTAGTTGCCGAAATACATCAGCAACAACTCCTATTTATTTACATATTGATTTACGCCACAAATTAATTTCTTATGCTTGATATTATCATCTTGGGTGCTGGATTTTTTTTTTTACTTTTTGACCATTTTTAGCACACTACGAAGACCGAGTGAGCTGGTTTCAGGTAACAGATCACAGACCACCAAAAATACAACACAAAGTCACAATTGCAATGAATATTTAAAGGGTGAGGGCCTTGCTCCATTTCACATCTACAGCTCTGCATGTGCCACTGCCTGACAGTGCACAGTGCATTATTGTCTTCTGATAACTTTGTTATTTTTCTTCCTCAGGCCCTTTTGACATAAAATGAAACAAAACCACATACTCTATTTTTAAACTTTTTTTGTACAATTTCTTACCACATTTATACAAACACAGTACAGTATTCATTTATTCATTTTCTTTTGTTTTCTTTATTTATTTATTTGTTTTTTTGCGAGGCACCTGCCATTTTGTTCGGAGGGGCAATATCAGTCACTGCCACTCAGTTTGGAGCCCCAAGACGGTGACTCTGCCTTCATGAGGAGGGAGGCATTATCTGCAGAGAGGAGTCAGAGAGAGGGAGAGAGAGACACCAAGGGGGAAAGAAAGAGGGACAGGGGGAGAAAGAGAGACAGAGGGAGAGAGGGAGTGATAGACTGGGAGATAGAAACGGAGGTGCCCCAGGACAGTCCTTTTCCTCTTTGTGATTTGATCTGTAGTGGGTGATGGGTAAACTGTGACAATAAATAGGCCATGTTTGAGCCCGTCACCCCCTTACAGGAGCAGCATGCGAGCACCCTAATAAAGCCTCCTGATTTACAGAGAGCACAAACTCTCTCTTATTGCACCTATTAATATCCATTAAATGCATGCAGATGCATACCTGCACCCTGCAAGTCAATCCATTTCTTCTTCCATGCCTCCACAAGCAATGTTTTTATTACTCCCTTTTGAAATGTTAAACTCTGAACCTCCTGCAATACAGGTCACCCGCCACTGTCCTGCGGCACAAATACGACACAGAAATAATCTCTGCTCAGGAGAGCACAAATAACCTGGCACCTCTCCTCAGCTGTGCAAAAGGAAACCTGTGGGATCAGGCACTGCTGGTACTGCAGGTGAAGATGCAGTTAGACCATGGCTATTATATCAGCAAATTGTAATCACGGGCACCAGTTCTATCCAACCAGTGACAGCACCATGAGAGAGAGCCTGGCACAACAGATAAAGGGGACGTGTTCCGAGAAATGTTCCAACCTCCGATCGGTGCATATTTTGCGAAATAATCACAGCTGATTGGTGCATATTTTGCGAAATAACCACCTCTTATTGGTGCCTGTTCTGAGACATAAACACCTCTGATTGGTGCATATAACCCTGTTGATTGGTGCGTGTTCTGAGAAATAAACCCTGCTACTTGTTGTCAGGAGGTGGAAATGAATCCTTTCCATCTGGTCCAGACTCTGGACCTGTTTGGACACATTAGCTGTGCATTTAAAAACTCAAGGCTGGAATTACTGCAATGTGTGCATAGATTGGATTCAAACTACTTCTGAAACTGTGGTCTCCAGTCCCGTTGACAGAGAGTTCCTTTGACACTGCAGTCTCCAGTCCTGTCAGGAAGTTCCTCTGAAACCGCAGTCCCATAAAGCCTGGAAGTCCCCCTGAAACTGCAGTCCCCAGTCTTAAGACAGGAAGACAGGTCACAGGTTCCTCTGAAGATCTGTTCGGAGCAGTGGGGCATTTTGCTGCTGGTTCTTCACATTTCGTCACAGAACACATTTACGGAACCATTGCAGGGCAGACTGCCTCTCCAGGGCCAAACAACCACATTAAGATGAACAGGTACAGAGCTATACGGCACCATAGTGCATACACCCAAAGTATGACTCTGCACTGCAGTATAAACCACCATCTTCCGGAGTAAATAAAAACCTCTACAGACTCAACACAGAATAAAGGGAGGCTGCTGTGGGAGAGGTCCTCTGGAGGCCACAAGAGGGTGCTGTTCAGGCCAGCAGAGCACATACCGGGACTGTGCCTCAGTATTCAATACTCTCCCACCTGTACCAAGGTCCAAAGGGACACAGGTCCAGACAGAGACTGGTCATGGCAGACATCTGTTTGGGCAGGCATGTCTCTGGAAGGGTGTCTGTGCTGCTAAGGCCGACTGGGAGGAGCTGGAGAGCCCATCTCTGCCCTACTCTCCCTCATCTCCTTCAGCTGCAAACATGCAAGCATTCTCACAATTAGCGCAGGATCAATTAAAACTCTCACAAACAGAGTCTAAAACAATTATTCCCACAACTACTGTTGTACATATCAACGTTATTACAGTCAGGAGATCATAATACACTCCCACACACACACACACACACACACACACACACACACACACAGACACACACAGACACACACACACACACACACACACACACACACACACACACAGATACACACACACACACACACACACACACACACACACACACACACACACACACACACAGAGCAGAGTGACGTACCTGGTACTTGGTTGTACCGGCTCAGCAGCGATTCTGCACCCTCTGTCTTCCCACTCACACTTGCCCTCCTCTTTATCTGCACTTGGTAAAGATGAAGATTTCCTTACGGAAGTGTGGATTATAGCCAATGGATATTTTCAGCTCAGAGCCATGGTGGTGTTTCTCCAACAGTGACTGGATCATCTTAAGAGGAAGGAGACACAAACATGGCCATATAAAAACCCCCTCTGCTAATATAACACCAATCCCTAATCATCACCCCCTGACACCACGAGAGACAGCACATCTATTAAATTATGTTTTTAACCCACCAAAGAGGAAGAAGAGACAGAACATTTTGGAAGAAAGAGAAACAATGATTAGCTTTCATGCTCACCCCTCAGAACAACACTAATGCTTTGGTTGTGATGGAAACAGTTATGCCCAAATGCCCTCCTCATCATCCTGTTGAATACAGAAACAGCAAAGCATCAGAATGAAGGTAGAAGAAGCGGAACAGCTAGGAACAGAGTCATGCTGCCACACCCTGCAGAGAAATACTGCCCCACCATAAAGACCCATACTGCCCCACCCTATAGAACCATACTGCAACACCCTATACAATAATGTTGCCATAGTCTAAAGAGCCATTCTGCCATGCATTGTTGGAGAATTAAGTGTGAATTTGAAGGCTGAGGAACTGAGTGTGGGCCCTACTTTTTTGCTATTATATGACTCCCCCTAATAGTAAGGGAATTACTATATTCTTCTTCCATCACTAGAAGGTGATATTATCATTTGCATCACACTCTGGTCAACTACACACACATAGGGAAAATAAAGCTCACACAGATTAAACTGAGAGAGAAGCACAAGTTTAAAAAATGTAGAACATTTTCAATACTATTCAAACCACTATTTCTCAAAACACTGACCTGATCAGGAGAGGGCCAATGGCTGGCACGGGGGGGCGCACGGGCGGAGCCACGGTGGTGGGGGGGTGGGTGGTGGGGGTGTTGAGGCGGATGGTGCTGAGGGGGTGGGGGTGCTGAGGGTGTGGGTGTTGAGGTTGATGGTGTTGAGGGGGGTGAGGGTGTTGAGGTTGGTGGTGCTGAGGGGGGTGGGGGTGTTGAGGCTGATGGTGTGGAGGCGGGTGCGGATGTTGGGGGTGGGGGTGTTGTGGGGGTGCGGGTGCTGAGGTTGGTGGTGCGCAGGATGGGGGTACTGGGGTTGTGGGTGTTGGGGTGCTGGGTGTGGGGGATGTTGAGGGTGGGGGTGTTGAGGATGTTGAGGTGCGGGGTGTTGGGGATGTTGAGGTGGGGGTGTTGAGGGTGGGGATGTTGGGGGTGAGGGTGTTGGGGGTGTTGAGGGTGCTGAGGCTGTGGGTGTTGGGGGTGTTGGGGTGTTGAGGGTGTTGGGGGTGTTGAGGGTGTTGAGGTGGTGGGTGTTGGGGGTGTAGAGCTTGGGGGTGTTGGGGGTGTGGATGTTGGGGGTGGGGTTGTGAGGGTGGGAGTGCTGGGGTAGTGGTGGCTGAGGATGATGAGGGAGGTCATGTTCTTCCTCATAGTTGTCTGCGATCAGTTTCATCCGGCTTTGTGTCTGTTGGGAAGAGGATTTTCATTCCATCACCAGGTATGAAGAACAAAGAAAAATATCTGAGCAACTGATATTTGAGCTGAGAATGCCCTGTATGTGGCTCTTACCTGCTGTTTGAGCTAAGAATGTTCTGGATGAGGCTCCTACCTGCTGTTTGAGCTGAGAATGTTCTGGATGAGGCTCCTACCTGCTGTTTGAGCTGAGAATGTTCTGGATGAGGCTCCTACCTGCTGTTTGAGCTGAGAATGTTCTGGATGAGGCTCCTACCTGCTGTTTGAGCTGAGAATGTTCTGGATGAGGCTCCTACCTGCTGTTTGAGCTGAGAATGTTCTGGATGAGGCTCCTACCTGCTGTTTGAGCTGGTGCATCAGCCTGTCCTTCTCCCTCTTCAGTACCAGCACCTCATCCTGCGTCTTCTTCCTGGTGGAGGCAGAAAGCTCCAGCAGTGCAATGTTGGCGTCCTTCTCACTAATGGCAGCTAGCAGGGCCTGCTGCCTGCAAGGGGAGGAAAAGGGGAGGGTACATGTTAGCGATCAATTTACACAATCTGCATGTGTATGTATATGTGGAATTTTGCTTGGCTTATGTTTCATGAAGTCACCTCCATATCATTTTAACACATAAGGTACACTACAAAAAAATCCACACTTAAAGCAAAATTCTTTCAACATACAGAAAGCCCAAGTTATCAACATGTATAAATCAAACCTCAGCACATAAACACCTGCAAAAATGGGTCCTCCACTCACAGTTTTGATATCAATATGACACTAACTTTCAACTAACTAAAGTGCCATTACCTCAAACACACAGATCAGGCACAGCTCTAATATCTAATATTTCCTCCATTTTCTCAGTATTTTTGTCCTGCGGCTTATCATTTTAGCATCTGAACAACATGTGCTCAGCTAAATACTCACCCTGAAAATGTTCAGGGTAAGGCAACTTAAAACTTCAGATTCCTTAGAATGGAACAAAGTCTTTCCAAAGAGCTACATTATAAAAGTGATACATTTGTGCTAGCTTGTTAGTTGCTCCAAAACGAGAATAGCTACCCTCAGAACTCCTACATGGCCGCACAGAATGAACATCAAGTTTGACTACTGTACATTTATGCAAGAACTACAACTCCACACTAACCCATGACCCTCACAACCCACAAGAGTTCAAAGAACTATGAAACAGAGAGAGAGGGAGAGACTGAGAGATGGGGAGAAAGAGAAAGGGAGACGGAGGATGTGACAGATGGAGTGTGACAGTAAGGAGTGAGGAGAGAAAGACAAAGTGGAGGATGGCCCACTTCATGTCCAGGATCTCCTCCAGTTGTTTCCTGCGCTCCTGGCGCAAGCTAGTGAGGTGAGCGTCTCTCTCTGCCAGGGATTGCTGGGTAGAGGACAGGCGCTGCTTTGTGGAATCCAGCTCCTGCCTGGTCCTCTCCAGAGTGCTCATCAGCTCCTCCAGCTGGGGGAAGGACCACGTTACTGAGCCATACTCACAGAAACATCCACAGGCGTGACTGTTGAGCCACACCTACTGAGATACACACACACAAACACACAAACACACACACAAACACACACACACACCACGACTTACCTTTAAGTGCTGGGAGCTGTCTGGCAAGTTGTCCTTGCGACCCTCCTGAGTGAGCTGGCTGCCACTCTTCTTCTCCCCCTGTTGGTCGTGCTTGAGGCTGGCACCCTTCTTGTTCTGGTCCTTGGACTGTCTGCACACATACAGAGAGAAAGAGAGAGAGAGAGAGATAGGCTTAGCTCCACACCCAGCCCTAGGGCCACTGCTCTGCCTACCTTCTCTCCTCCACGTGTTCTGTGCCTGCAGGTATCACCAATAAATCCAGCACTTAATTAAAAAGAACATTCTCTGCTAACATGAAACAGAGAGGAAAGAAGCTGCCAGGTGCGCAAAACACACTGTATTATTGTAATATAAAATACAAAAGGAAGTATTTGTTGGTGTGAGTGTCAGTGTCTGTCGGCTGTGCTGAGGTGTGTTTCTGCCGGTGTGTGAAAGTATATGTCTGTGTATGCCTGTGTAAAAATGTGTGTCGTCTCATGTCAGCCACATAAAAGCTGCTTTTTCAGTGATCCAAAACTAATGTCACAACATTCTCCTAGAAACTCGAAATGGATGTGTAGTATACATTCATCAAGAATGGTCGTGATGAAAACTAACCAGATTATACTATGCTTCATAAGACAGATGTACAGTAGTCAGGTGGACATTTAAATGCAGGAAATAAATGTCAGACATACACCCAGAAACAATGTCCTTTTGGAGAGAAACCGGAGCCTTGGTGCTCCTATATTATTACAGTTAAACTTACATACAGAGCAACATGTTATCAGATATAAATGGTAAAAAGTTACCCTAATTGATCAGCCCTGATAACTGAATGAAGACTGACTAGCCCCCTTAGGTGCAGGGAGTCACATCGCTACTCACCTGGGTGCCAGGCTGCAGGCAGAGGAGTGGAGCGCAGGGGAGAGGAGCATTTGTAAAGGCAGAGTCAGGAGGAGGGAAAGTAAATGGGCACATTAGCATAGGCGAACTACGACAATCCTTATTCTAAAACAAACAAACAAGGGCATGTGACTACAGCCAGGGATCTTCTCAGTGCCACCTGGTGCAGGAGCTGTGGACAGACATGCTGGAGAGGTCTGAGAGGTCCGAGCCTACAGAGAGACGTGCAGACGCTTTTTACACCCGTCCCGCTGCGTCAGTGTTCTGAGGGGCTGAGAGCAGGATGCTGAGTTAGCAGGCGGGGCTGCAGAGGCGAGGGAGAATCCGCCGGAGGCCACGCCTCAGGGTCAGGTGTGGGACAGGGTGAGCGAGAGAGGAGAGCAGGAAGAGAGAGCGATGGGGTGCAGAGGGCTGACCCAGGATGGAGGGAGAGGTTAGGGTAGGGATGTCCTTCCAGTGTGACCGCGGAGCCCTGGGACACAGCGACATGCACCAGCGGCAGACCCGAGCAAGGAAGCACGAAAGCACGGAAGCACGTCACACGCGCACATGCACAAACACACGTGCAATACAGATGCAGACACACGTGCACACATGCGCAAACATGCGCAGGCGCGGCTGTAGCCAACAACACAGACGCGGGTGCAGCCTGTGTTTAAGGTGCCAGGGCAGAGCACTCACTTTCCCAGGAAGTCCCACATCAGCCCCCCGATCTGCTGTGGGGGGGCTGAGGCTGAGACGGGCTGATCAGGGGGTGCTCTGCCACTGGGGCGGGGGCCGGGTGGCGGGGGGCTGGGGGGTACACAGAAACACACGCTCCTCATTAACGCTCACTAATTATCCCTTCATGGGCACACCAAAACACAGGCTCTTCGGTAACACCGACTAATTATCCCTTCAAGGGTACACTAATAAACACTCACTATGAAACACACTGTTCATCACTTAATGATAACACAGAAACACACATACTTTATTAACACTCACTGATCATCACTGCATGGACATGAGAAACTAAAAGCAAAACGCTGTCAAATTGACGAGATCCTTGAGAGGGACATGGAGGGTAAGATGAGATGATCTTTCTGAAAAAGAGCTGTGAGGAAAATGGCTGGATGACTCATCTTGATCGCTTTGTTCACACGGTGACGGTTTTCTGTATTAAAGCTAAGAGCATTTTATCCAGATTATCTGATACCTTGTCCCTCACATTAAATCCACTTCCACCACGATGTGTTTACATTTCCTCTCCCATCGGAGTCAGAGAACATGCTGAAGTCTATCTGAAAATCCCCACTAGATTCAGCTGGATCTTTACAGACAGATACGCAGTTTAAGGAGATGAGTGAAAGACAGCGTTCCACACAGGGGTATCCTAGAGGGAGTATCACAGAGCCAAATGTTCTGACAGCACAGACATCTCACCCATATTTTTCTTGATAAATATATAACCAGACAGATACATACACACACTTAAAGAGACTTTTGTGGTTTTCGGTATTTCCACCAGGCATGAAATTCATATTTCCTTCTCATTACTTTTCTTTCATTTTTCCCCTTTTCCACTTTTACAAATCATCAGATGCATTACTTTAAATGTGCCTCTCTGCAACTCTCTCTGTGCTGGCACAAGTATGCTGAAGTGATACATATCCGATACATTTCAACGCAACCAATAGCTATTTGTTACACTACAAGCCCCACACTGCACCACAGCAGAGCAAACAGCAATTGGAAGATACAGACGTACTTCCGCTCATGTCATCTGGGGGACTAGCAGGTGCACAACAAGCCATTAGGGAGTACTGATTTGACAGGAAGTACCTTAAGTGGCTGAGCCACTCAGGAGCCCTACCTTTGTACATTGTGGGAATTGTAGTGTGACAAAAAGTTGTTGTTGGTGTGCATGTGAATTGCAGGACGCATTTGCTATACTCGAGCTCTAGGTGTGAGCACAGAGAATGTCACTGTGAGAAGACTCTAATGTACAATTGTACAACTGGCATGGCGACTGGGGTGAAAAATAGGGTATTATATATAATAAAGCATAATATATGATGCAGTTTGCGTGTGATATCTCTCTGTTGTTTATGAAGGTTTCAGGAGGCAGTCCATTATTTCTGTCTCCCTTCTAACAGGACCAGAATAGAGGAAGGGATGTTACCTCTCCAGCTCAGCAATCCTCTTGTCCTTGTTGTTTTTCTCAGTCTCCACCTCCCTCAGGATGTCTAGCAGCCTGTCCACCTCTGCATGAGCCTTCCCAGACTCCTCTTTGTAAAATGCCACCTCCTTCTCCAGCAGCTTCACCCTTTCAGCGTCCGGGGGGCGCCTGGGCACCTGGTCACCCTCATGGGCCTTCCCACACACCACATCATTCAAGGGAAAAATGGCATTCCTTTAATGGTATGTTAATACCTTTTCACCCCTTGCTCTCCTTTGCAACGGTGCTAATATAAACAAATAATTACACATTTAGCACAGGCTGTGATGGGGGCTTTAGTGCAGTGCATAACACAGCTTTAGCGCGTGGTGTGATGAGCCCTTCAGTACAGTGTGTTAGTGGGCTTTAGTTTTGCAGTAATGGGATCACTTGAAAGAGAGAAACTTCCAGAAGGAACTTACAGGGTTGTGCGTTTGACTGAGCAGCTGCTCTGCTTGCTGCATCACAGGGGCAGGAGAGAAACAGGGGAAGATTATATTACAAATCTGCACATCATTACACCACAACTCTACACAATCTACACACAGGGCATACCATTACCAATCCTCACAATACAAAAACTCTGAGGTAAGAAATGTTAATGTGTGTACATTAAATCATTTCATGAGGTCAAAACCAATGCATTCAAGAGAGCAGCTGAACTTTGGTGTTTGCCCTGAGGTTAGTAACCAGAGTACTGGGTTTTAGAATAATCTCTCGTAATACATTAAACATACAGTGCTTCTTCCTTTTGAAATACTAAATTAAAATTCAGCATGTACCTTTATTAAGAGGCATAAAGCTTAGGGGCTTTGGAATGAAAGTGTTAGTTAAGTAAACTCTTACATAATGACATGTGGAGCTTGGGGCCTTGTAGCTTTTTATTTTTCATTTGAATTTGACCTGAAGGAGTGTGCCAGTTCACCTTTGACCTACTTTGCATGTCCCATTTATGCTGATGCGTTTAAACTGAATATTCTGCTGAGCTAATGACAGATCTGGAGCTGCACTGAACAAATGGACCCCAAATAAACAGCTTTTGTCTGTGCTGTATGGTCAACACCACTGCCATCTCACATTTGGTTTGGCAGCAACAACCACTCTGGGTGCACAATACTTCTACACAACCAAACAGTTTATTGTGGATTATACCTGACTCACACACATATGTACAGAGACAGAATTTGCTCAGTAGTTTTTGCTGATGTTATAGCCAAGAGGATTATAAATGTTTTCTCAGAATCAGCTACAATGTGCATATGTGAGTGTGCTCAAGGATCCAGCTTCACCCACACATCCCCTTTTAACTGATCAACTCTGATTGGAAAACTGATCAGGCAGCTCTGATTGGACAGCCAGATGTGAATTCTCTGATTAGGGGGCCATGAAAGTGGGTAGTACCAACCTTTTGCAGCTGTGTTTCCAGTTTATTACACTCTTCTTTCTTCTGCTCAACTGCGATCTCCAGGGATTTCAGCTTGGAATCCTTTTTGAGCCCCGCTGAAGCTAAAGACGATGCGTGTTCTTTCAAGTCGATTAAACTGGACTAATAGGGGGTGAAATTGTGGCAAAAAAGTCAGTGGATATTTACAAATACCCCATCTCTGTGACATACTGTGCGCATGTAATAGTGACAAAAAAATGACACGAAGGCAGAATAAGATCTAAGCAAGTGGAAAGCAGTGGAGAGAGAGTGAGAGAGAGAGGGAGAAGGAGAGAATAAGGGGGGGAGAGGGAGTGAGGAAAGACAAGCAAGAGAATGAGAGAGAGGGAGGGAGGGAAGGGGGAATAGAGGGAGAGGGAGAGGGGGAGGGAGGGAGATAGGAAGGAGGGAGAGAGAGAGAGGGAGTGGAAGAGGAAAGGAGGATAGAGAAGAAGTAGGAGGCGAAGCAGAAAGGGGGGGTTCAGGAAGTAGAACTACACAGATCAAAGACATTTAGCTACACAACTGAATAATTCCCTAAACACCTCCACAGCCCACAGCAGCAAAATCATTCACATCCCCTCTCTCACACAGGAGGAGAGATAGACAGACAGACTGACCTCCTTCTCAGTGAGCTCGGCCTGCAGTGCACTGACTCTCTCCTTCAGGTCCTTGTTCTCCCGTTTATAAGACTCCGCCTCTTCCAGCCTCTCCCTGTCCTCCCGCTCACGCTGCTCCTTCAGACGCTCAATGATTCTCTCCTGTGACAAAAACACCAGGACAGTACTATAATACTCTCCTGAGATCACCCATACTGAATATGCAGGTATGACAGGATAATAGCCAGGCAGCCAGGATTTACACCACCTTCTCAGATAGCGCCTCCTCCAAGGTGGCCAGGGCAGTGTCTGTGTTGCTGGAGTCCGTCTGTAGTGACTTCACCCTGTCCTTCAGGTTACTCAGCTGCTTGTCCTTATCCCGCAGCTGTTCCTGCAGGTTTTCAATCTGCACAAGGAGGGAGATCCCATGAGCACAACCGCTTACACAGGTTTACACGGAGGAAAGAACCCAGTCACACACGGGAAAGAACACACAGAGGAATGAGCACAATCTCAGAGGAACGAATAAAGCCAGACAGAGGAAATAAAAGCACAGTCAGCCAGAGATACAGGACCAGTCAAAAGTTTGGACACAACTGATTAAGATAATGGGAAACATGCACTCAAAGACATTTTGATCGAAAGACTTACGCTTAAATGCTTGAATTTTTTTTTCCTTAGACAAATATAAATGGTGAAGTTCATGCCTATGCCTGAATTTCTTTCCAAAAAAATTTTAATTAAAAAAAATATTTGGATATTTTTAAAAATCTAAACTATAAGACGGTTTTGATTTGTTTATAAATAACACTTTTTGGTCACTGCATATTTCCATTCGTGTTGTTTCATAGTTTTGATGTCTCTACTATTATTCTAAAATGTGGAAAATGGCAAAAATAAGGAAAGGTGTGTCCAAACTTTTGAGTAGTACTGTATGAGCAATCATAGAAATTAATAGTCAGAAAGAGGAATCAATATAGCCCGTGAAATGAACACAGTCAGACCAAGAAACGAATGCAGTTAAACAGTATCACAACATCTTGAAGGTGTGTTTCTAATCAGTGAATAACCCAAATCCTCACAGAAACAAACAACAGAACACATTTCAGAACATGCATCCTAGGAAACACATTCCGCAGCACACACACCACAACATATTAGAACAAATGCTGAAAAACACATGTCCTGAACACATGTGAGTGCTGATAAACATGTATCCACAGCACACATACATACACATATATATATACACTAAGTTATAGAGTCTGTAAGAACAGAGCAAGACCTTGCACAGCATAGCTAATAAAAACAACAAAGACCAAAGTGTTCTGCCTTGATCTAGTCTTGCCACCTTGTGGTCAGCACGTATCCCTGCAAGTCATTGTAATCCAAATGTTGTGCAGTCAGTGATCTGTCAAGCTAAAATCCTGTGGGGATTCTGAGTGTGAAGTGAACCAGACCAGATTGCTATTAGCCTGTGAGTGTGAACTGAACTTTATCTGACCTCTGTTACTCTGTGTGGCAGAACTAAACCAGATCAAACTACAATTAATTGAATCAGATCAGACTGTCACTAGTCTGCCAATGTGATGTGACCCAAATCAGACCACTATTCTTCTGTGTGTGAACCAAGCTAGATCAGACCACTACTACCTTTTGTATAAAATGAACCAGACCAAGACATAAACAAATGCTGACTTCCTGTAACACTGACTTATAGCTTGAGTTGTATTGAGTTATATTAGGTCACAAACCAGTACAGACTGGTGAAACCCAGTATACCCACTATGAAGCACTATGACCTAGGATAAACAAGTATAACCAAGCATATAATCCAGTACAGATCAATATAAACTTGTAAGACCCAGCATAATCCAGTGTAACCCAGTACAATCCTACATATATATCAGTGCAACCCAGAACAAAGAAGCATAAACCAGTACAGCCACATATAAAGTATTGTAACACATTCTGAGAAGTTGTAAAAGGGGCTCACCTTCTTCTGCAGGACGTTGACCTTGCGCTCCTTGACCTCCAGCATGTCCTTCATGTCATGGATCTCCCCAGCCAGTGTGCCCTTCTCCTCCGTGAGCTCCTGTAGCTGTTTGCTCTTCTTGTTGAGGAATGACTCCTTCTCCTCCAGCCGCAGCCTTAGAGCATCCACCTGCGGGCCAACAGCAGGGACACACTCCTCTGTACTCAATGTTACACCTCATCCACAAGACACACTCCACTGTGCTCAATGTTACTACATTGTACTGAGTGTTATACCTTGCCCATAAGACACATCACAATGTACCGAGTGTCACACTTCACCCACAAGGAACACTACACTGTCCTGAGTGTTGGATCTCACCCACAGCACATGCTACACTGTACTGAGTGTTCTACCAGCTAGCAAGGCTGCAGGTGACAGCTGCCGGGCAGCGGGAGTCTCACCTCTGTCTGGAGGATTGCGGCTCTCTGTTCTTTGGCCGTGAGTGATTCCTTCAACACCTCAATGTGCTGCTTACAGTCAGAGTTCTGATTGTTCAAGGTCTCCAGCTTCGTCTGTAAGGCAAGGAGCTCCGACTCTTTCTTTGACAGTTCTTGTTTCAACTGGTCAATCTGGAAAACGGAGAGAAATTCCCTCACACAAAAGAAGGCCCCTGTGCTAAAAATCCCACCAGCAACAATGACCAGGAAATATGAAGGATGAGGATCAAAGTCAGGGCTGCAGACTACTCTGTGTGCAGCAGATGCTAGCGTATGCTGTACATGTCATTAATACTTTCATGCAAATACAAGTCACTTACAAGTGTTATATAAGAGCCCACGCTAAGCTCATCATTACTAATACATACTGAGGCAGGTACTTCTGCACCTCATATAAATAAATTATTTATCAGTTCTGTTTGTCATTAATGAAACATTCTAAAGAGGGCAAAATTCCTACTGTGTGGTTTACATATCAGCACACAGAATTACACATGGACAAACAAATACAAAAATACACACATGGGCAGACAGACACACATAGACAAACACAGAAATGCACACAAGGACACAGAAACATACATATAAACACATGGACATGCATATATGAAAATGGAGAAATACAGATATGAACACACAGATATGCTCGTTCAGTATTTGCACATTGTGAGGACATTGTTATGTAAATGTTGTGTTATAAAATGTAATGGCTAAATCTGCAGCATAAGGCATGTGTGAGAGAGAGAGTAAAACCTGTAGAACTCATACATAATGTAGCAATGCAGTGTGTGTAGTAATGTACTGTTTGTGTGTTCATGAGTTCGTGCTTACACGTATGTGTGCATTTGCGTGCATGTGTGTGCCTGCTTGTATGTGTGTGTGGTTGTGTGTGTGTGAGAGAGAGAGATAAAGAGATGATGCCATGATGATGTCATAAGGTCAGGGGGGTAGGAGTGGGTGGGGTCTAGAGTCAAACATTTATACATTAAACATTTACATTTATATATATATACAGATTTTTTGTTTCCCCTATTTCAGTTACACTTTATGTTAAGTGTAGCTTCACAAGACCTGCATAAAGCATAAATAACACCTCAATGACCATGCTAAAATTATGAGTGCGAAGGAAACAAACACACACCTGATATTAATTACTCCACAAAGAATGGTCAGTGTCTCATTGGTTATTATTTCTCTACATTCTTAACCCTTTCTCAAGCTTCATAAGGTATACACTATCTTCAGGATCTGACAATCTTTAGTGTCAGTATTGATCCAAAGAATCAACATTCAGACCCTGCCAAGGAGAAACATCGTAATTCATGCCTGATCATCTCAGCATCTTTAATGCATCTCTTCAACTAAAATGTATACATTATGTTCCAGATGATGCTTTTTAATATAATTAAGGGAAGCATTTACAGTCCCCTTAGTGCGTGCGTGTGTGTGTGTGTGCACATGTGTGCATGTGTTTGATGGTGTGTGTATGTGTGCTTCCTTCTAAACAGTAAAAATGAATTCCCAGTATGGTCGTACAGTACCTTGCTCTTCATGAACTTGGAGTGGTTCTTATAAACCTCCATCTGTTTGAGCTCCTCCTCCCGCTCCTCTGTATTCAGTAATCCGTTTGTCTTCAGCATTTGAAGCTCGTCCTCCAGGTCCCGAATATTCCTCTCCAAAGAGGCGATTTTGGTGTCCTGCAGGAGAACGGCAAAGACATGAGAGAAGAGAAACACACAGCCTCCTGCTCTGCAGACCCAGGCAATAATGCAGACAGTGCAGAGGAACATGAAGCTAGGGGCATCTTTTTAACATGTAACAGAGCAGAGCTCAGGCCAGAGGAAAAAAATGAAAGACTTCATGTTCCAAGGCCCTCTGCAGAAAAAAAATCCTTGAATGTAGAAAAACAGCCAGGTAATCACCATCTGTTTTAAGGCAGAATTGTCCGGACTGAGTGGAAACGTCAGGTGTTTGGGAGGGTCTCCCGTTATGTTCACATGCGGCGTTCCAGAGCTGCATCACTGAGTGCTGCACCCTCACAGCTTTCTAAATAAATAATACACCGTCTCTCCGATTACACACGCTCCATCTCCTGCTCCTGCCAAGCGCAGAGGCAAAATCACATCGCTCTCCACGGAGTGAGGAGCAGCAGGAGTGTCTGCTGGTTTCACAGTGCTGAATCCCTCCATGGCTGGTCACCGTCCTCTCCGCATGGACAGCCCGGCCCTATGCAATATCGCCTACCCCACTGGCCGTGTGTATTAGGATGAAAGCCGAACCGCCCCACACAAGGGTATACAAGGAGACACAGTGATGAGAGGGCATCGCGTGAGAGACTAACTATACCCTTGCCTTTATTCATTCTGCATAAATAAAGTTTTTTCAGCATTGATATGTTGGAAACATGACAAAAGATATGATTTAATAGATATAATCGTGTCTCTTTGTTTTGGCCCAAGGTCACAGTGTTTGTGTTTGGAATGAAGGAGAGGAAATGGAAGTGAAAACAGAAACAAGAAGTCAGCTTGTCAGTTATTTCATTATGTAGAATCACAGGGTCATAGTACAACACACACATGCATACACACACAAGCACATCCACACTGTCTGGTTAGAATGCTGGACAGTGTGGTCAGAGTCGTGGACCGTGTGGTCGACCTATTGAACTGTGTGGTGTCTCTTGGATTGGGTAGCCAGAATCTTGGACTGTGTGATCAGACTATTAACTCGTGTGATCAGACTCTTGGAGTCTCTGCCTGTCTTTAGGGCTCATCAACCCTTAATCCTCACTTTGGCTTGGACAACCCTGAAAGGGTTAATAACTCTGCAGTGTTCATCAGTAACATGACCAGATAAGGAACACATACATCCCCAATTCCACAATACAGTGACACAATTTCCACTGCTGCTAGACTGTGAGAACTTGCAGATCCTGCAAGGAGAAGAGACTGAGCTGGCAGAACTGATAGCGTAACACAGAACTGCCTGCCACAAACCAAGGGACAGTGTGTAGTCTTCTTTAACAATTCAAACTTTGACAAAAGTTACATTTATCGGATGTGAACATATTTTGCGAAAGGGATAGTTATGTTTATCTTAATATTTGCTTAACATTTTTTCTGTCTTCAATTTTTATCTTTGGTTACTTTATATCATTTATTATATACTTTTAAACAGTTTTTATTCCTTAACATTCACACACTGGTATTTTTCTCAGTAACAGGGAAGACAAGCAGAGGAGAGATGGTTGATCCGATGTGCTCACGCTCTAAATACTTCGATAACACTGGATAACTCCTGTCATGCTAACGACAGCAATATGAATCCCTGAATCCCTGAGAGAGAGGCAGAGAAGAGTGGGATGGAAATAGAGAGACAGAGGTAGTGGGGAAGACAGAGAGACAGAGAGGTGAGAGAAAGAGATGTAAAGTCACAGAGATGGGGAGAGTGAGAGTGGAGGAGAGGTAGAAAGATAGAGAGATCCAGCTGCTAGGACCAAGCAGCCTTAGGACATGACACAACACAATAACGATGAATGCAATTCAAATCAACCAAATTATAACACAATAAAGCAAAATGAAATCACTCATTGAGACACATACAAAACACACAGCAAATTAGCATGCTATCCGGCTCTTAGAAAAGTATACATCATGGCAGAATATCTGAGAATACTGAAAAATCATAAATACAGGAAAATATTGATAAACTCAGTAATCACAACCTGGCCATTGAGACAGGTAGACACTAGCTCCCCTGTGCTCCCTGCATCATTTTGAAAGTACAGAGAAACCCAAAACACAATCTGAAGAACAATGAGCAGTAACAGAGACAGAATAAAGCCCTATTTCATTCATAGTCATGTATTAATAACGTCACTTATTGAACTGAACTGAGTGGGAGAATAAGAGAGGGAGGAAGAGTGGGACAGAGAGTGAGAGAAAGAGAGAGAGGGGTTTTACTGCATTAATAATGTAATAACCTGCCAAACACAGTGTAGTGGAGTGGTGAGAGAGAAATTACTCAGAGCCAATCGGGCAAGGTCTGAAGGGTGTATCTTCACAACACATGAGCTCATGCATTTATTTTCAGACAGCGATGTAATCACTCAGCGCAACCATCCATGAACAGAACCTAAAAACAAGAGCAGTTCTACCACTTGTGTAATTCACTCTCTCTTGTATAAAAAATGAGGAAAGCAATTATTTTATTGTTAGCCTGTCCTCCATTTGCACCTCAAATAGTAAGTGCAATGCTTTTGTGTCTTAGTTTTGAATGTGGATCAGAGGAAAATACATTTCTAATTTCACAGAACAAACAGGAACTTAAAGCACACATGACTTTTTTATTATCTTCAAATGTATCTTTTATGCCTTGATACCAAGTTACCACTGTCAAAAAATGTAGTCACGATAAGGCTTTAATATTTCTAACAGGAAATCAAGACAACAATAGTTGAATTCCATTAACCCTCAAATATTCCATTCAAGTTTCAAATCTGACCACCCATCTTTCTCTGTAAGACCTTACCTTCATCTCTATCACAGTCTGCAGGGCCTTGGTTTTCCCTGGGTCTTGATGGAGCTGGGTTCTGCGATGCAGCTCCTGCAGAGGGGTCACACAGACATACGTTTTAACATTAAAAGCACTGATATATGGGCAGCGTTTCTCAAATCAGAACCTCCCATTCCCACCGTACAGAGTGCTTACTGGGTGTTCCTCTGGCTGTGATCCAGATTGACTGTCAGGACCCATCTCTAACAATACTGTGTCAACAGCTGACAGTAAAATGCTCTGCTGAAACACCTTACCTGAAGCAGACAACAGACATCATCTCTTTCCCCCTCAGATCGGGGACTCACAGAACACTAGCTAACATGCACATAAATATGAGTATTACAATAAATATTATCTAACAAGAATATTACAGCCTATCCTAGTGTCAATTTCCTTGTGACATTGCTACAAAATATATCTGGGACAGGTCCTCTGGCATATAACTTAAGTGTTAACTTGTAAGTATAACAAACTCAGAGATAATGTAACTCTATAAATTGGTTGGCTAAATTTAGTGGGCAGATTCTTCTTAACATCTGAGTGCAAAGGCTTCTACATTTTATTATGCTGCCATTTGTTTCATACCTCTAATCAAGAATATGTATATATGTACACACACATGCAGGTTTGTATATGTGTGTGTACATGTGTGTCTGTGAGTGCATGTGTACAGTATATGCACAGATCAATTATTCTGCTTGAGATGTTGCTCCTGACTGCCCTCTAGTGCTAAAAAGTAAACCATTTCCTAAAACATTGCCAATTTCAAACATATTAACAGTAATAACTACCCTGTGGATTTTTTTTGGGGGCTTAAATTAGGTTCAGTGGGTTATGGAAATTCAGTTTTAAAAATAAATTAAGTAAACTGGAAGCAATCCCAGTAACAAGCATGTACTCTTGCATGTAAAATAACTACTGCAGCAATTCAATGACAATTCAAATGATCAGGATGTGTATATAGTCAGGACAGGAAAAGGAAATGGAAGGAATGGACACAAGAAAAGGAAATGAGGTGATCTGTTTGCCCAGGAGCTAATTCAGTTATCGGAGTGAAGCACTTCTTTATTGATCTTTCCAGTTTCAGAACCTAAAATCAAAATCAGTCCATAGAGTATGTACCAACATTCCCCATTAGGGGTCAGTATCGCATCTTAGGACACATTTTGGACAGATGTTGGGAGGAGGGGGGGTTTCCACATGATCTAGGCAGAACACAGAGTACAGACATGCAGAATGTTACTGAAAAGAATGTGCACTATTATTGCAACTGGAGGAATTGCCCTACAGTGTTTTAGCTCATATCTCTCAAATCAACACCATTGTTTTTCTTTGAGTAACTCATGCCCTGAAATGGATCATGTGAGGTATGCACTTCCACAAGACTCTGTGCTTGAGCCTCAGCTGTAAAAGGTTTATATGCTCCTCTTTGCCCTCATCATGGCCAAAGTCAGCCTTGCATCTCACTGCAACGCCGCTGACTCACAAATATAGATTTATACACACAAATATTCCAAAATTGTAAAATTTGGCAGTCAAAGTGGATTCTGACCTGTGCTTGGATCCCAAAATTAGCTCAGGGCTCAAGACATCTTATTTCCACTTGTCTAGCACTGCAGCTGGACTGAGACCGAGGATTACTGAGAGGAGGAGGCTGGCCATGCCTTAGCAGTGTCTAAATCGGATAACTGCAGCTCTTTAGCTTTCAAGACTCTCTACTACAGCCGCTCCATTTACATTTCTAAAATGCAGCAGCAAGAGAGCGTATCCATACCCCCTCTGATCACTGCACATCAGCCCTGTTGTTAGGGCACAGAACTGGCAGTCTGTTAAACTTGAGTTGAAGAGCTTACACACTTGGGCATGTACTTGGGCCATTGATTCGAAACCTATGCTTCTAGTCATACTCTGTATTCAGTAAGTGCTGATCTATTAGCGATGGAAAGCATACCAAAGTAGCATTAAGGGGCAATATGGTGCTAACAGAGTATTAATGGGCAGGGCACCGGTAGGGTTGGGTGAAGGTGCAGTAGGATTATGGTGAAGTGAAGGTGAAAGACTATGGTATAATACTATCGTAACTGTGTAGTGTGGTACAATGAAGGGATATAACAGATACTGCATGTACCTCTCTCAGGTGCAGGTTTTCCTTCTCCTTCTGGTCCAGGATGACCTCCAGATGGCTGACCTGTGACTCGGCCTCTGCAATCCTGCGCGTCCGCTCGCTCTCCTCCTCCACGGTGCGGCTGGACGGCAGGCCCTTGCTCTGCAGCATCTCCAGCAGCTTCTTGATGGACTCGTCGCGGGCGTTGAGTGTCTGCTTCTGGGTCTCAATGCGCAGCTCCATCTCCTCCAGGGTCTTCCTCAGGAGGAAGAGCTCCTTGGCCTGCCGCTCATGCTCGGCCTGCAGCCGGCGGAAGTTGTCCTCGGTGAGCTCGATGGTGAAGTGCTCCGCGCTGCGGTTTCCGCTCTCCTGCTGGAGCAAGTGGTTCAGGTCCCTCTGGGTCCTCAGCTCGTCCTGCAGGGCCTGGATGGTCAGCTGGAGGTGCTGGGAGTGGAAACAATGCCCATTAGACCTCTGTGACTGGCTCCCATTGGCTAAATATCCCCTCTGTGACAAACAGAACAGAGCAAATGCAACGGTGTTCTTTCTACTCTCACCGCATCTCTACACATACTGAACTACACCTCACACACTGCTCTACATCTCCACACACTAAACATCTATACATACTGCACTACACACACTACACACACTACTTGCTACATCTACACACAGTGCACTATACCCCTAAATAATATCCTTCTACACACACTGTGCTACACCTTTGCACACCCTGCATCATGCATCCAGAAATACATCTCACACTACAGTACAGTTCTACTCACTATACCTCTACACACACTGAACTACACCTCTCCACACTCTGTACTATACCTCTGCACACACTACACTGTGTGCGTACAGACTGAACTCCTATACATACAGCGCACTACACATCTACACACACTCTGCATCTACACACAGTACATTACCCCTGTACACCCACTGCGCCACACCTCTACCACAATAAGATGACACCTCTGCACACTAAAAACCTCTAACACGACATTACACCTCTGCACATGCTACACTGCATTCTACGCCCTTTAGACCTCCACATATATCCCATTAGAGCTGAACACATACTGTAGATTGCAGTTGTGTGTATCTACTCCTGAATGGGTGATTTCCAGCTTCATGGCTCTGACAGAGCTCTGTTTGTGACAGTGGGGACCGTTACCATGGGAACAGCCCGTTACTCAGCAGTGGCTCTGAGACAAACACACATAGAACAGACGTGGTGAACACAGGGTGGCGACACAGAGCACTGAGACACTCTGACCCCCTCTTTGGAACTGAGGATAACTGTTACCCTGGCAGAGCCAATAAGAACACAGGGCATGCTGACTCTCACACTCAAACGTGTGCGCGCACGCACGCAGGCACGCACACACACACACACACACACACACACACATACACACACACACACACAGAGAGGCTTATTCATACGCACACAACACAAAGATACACACACGCACACACACAGAAACACACACACATAGGTGAAGTATTCTTTTCCTTTCTGGAAACGATAGGGCATTGTGCAGCCAAATCAAATCAATCAATAATTTTTTTGGGCATTTCCAATACTAAGTGTGCTGTGCTAACAAAGCAATTAAATACCCAGCTATCATTTTTAATTTTAGAATGAGGAAACAAACCACATGCAAGTAAAGAGGGGTCTCCTGGTTGTAGAGAAGTGGATAGAGTGCTGGATTCTGGACCTGAGGGTCATGGGTAGTGTTGTGCAGTAGCGAACATGCTGGGAAACAGTGCAGGTTTGTGAAGTATATGAACCTATGCGTTTACATGGAAGAATACTTCAGTTAGAAGCACACTGCACACTAGGACAGGGCAAGAGGCCACACACTCAGGACAAACCTTAGTTCTTCTCACATCCAGAGGCTGCACAGCATGGCAAATGGAAAACAAAATGCACTGAGATCACAAGGTGAGCGAATCGCAGCACACAAGAACACAAGAGTGTCCACAGCGGCATGAAGAAAATGCTGACCTCAGATCAGTGTCACAGAGAGGCATGAGGAGAAATCTGACCTCAGATCAGTGCCACAGACAGGCATGAGGAGAAATCTGACCTCAGATCAGTGCCACAGAGAGGCATGAGGTGAAATCTGACCTCAGATCAGTGCCACAGAGAGGTATGAGGTGAACTCTGACCTCAGATCAGTGCCACAGAGAGGCATGAGGAGAAGTCTGACCACAGATCAGTGATAACAAGATACATGAAGAGAAAGCTCCTCCACCAAAAGCACTCATTCCAGTGTTTATTTACACCAAACACACTTAAAGAGTTGGCATTTCAATTTAAATTCACTAAACAAATGATGAGTAAATCTGAGTTTTGTTCAAATATACATAGGAAACCCTTTGGAAAAAAAGAAAAAGCAGTGTGGTGCGTGTTTATCATCAGTTCATCTGCTTACACCATTCATTACTCAAAAAAGAGATCACAGTGACAATATAAGTACATCGGTAACACTTTATGTTACAATGTGTGCTAATAAAATCCCTGCAGGAACATTCATACGTCACTGCACTGAAAACCAGTTAAATCTCAGCCTAAAAAACACATACAGAAAGACAGAAAGGAACCATCAGAAAGGGAAACTAAAGAAAGAAAGAACAATTAAAAACAAAAAGGATGAACTATAAACATTTGCTTCTATATCTGCTATTCTGTATCAAAAATGGTATGTCTCTCACAGACCACAGTGAGTAATTTTAACAGACAGTTGTCAGTCTATGAGCAGATATGTGTTATGCATAGCCCATTGAGCATCAAGAGAAACTACCTCATTCAGAACATTTGGGTTATTTTCAATTTCAGCTTCTCAGTTCTCTGTGTCACAAAACATGGTCTACATCACTTTTCCCACACATCTGTCAGTTCACACAAATGAATCTCAAACATAACACAACACATGCATGTTTAAATGCCTCATTAATGTACTACTGATCTAAGCCCCTCTAATTAAATTTGCTGGAATATCACTGCATGATGCATGAAGAAAACAAAACAAAAATGTATGGTTCCGAAAACAGTAGGGAACATAAGCCCCCGATAATCACTCCAGCGTTAGATCAATTATATGACATGAGCAAATGCTTCATTTATCACCATACCTACAACACAACAAACTCACTACAGAATTACAGATGTTGTAGTTGATTTTGCCCAGCAGATGGCACATGGAGACACCTTCCTGCAGCAGATGGATGCCCACGTTCATATCCCCTGTCTCTTCCACCTCCTTCCTGTCTCCCTGATGCTGAGATGTCTTACATAAGACTCCTCCTCTGGGCCTGCATGTCTTTGTGCCTCAACATCCAATACGGCATCTCCACAGAGTGTGGGGTGGCATAAAAAAACACACCTTGACGGAGATGTGAGCGACAGACTGAAAGCAGGGGATTATGGGAGATATGTGAGAGATGACAGGAAAGGGATTGTGGAAAATATTACACAGGTTACAGTGGTACAGCATTGAGTCTGTGTATCTCTGGTGTGTGTAACATAATTTCGGTGCAAAACTCCAAATTACAAATTGCCCATGTTTCAAAAAATCTGACTGCCACATTACTAAAAACATTATCATGCACATTATCATACACATTATCATCAAAACTTTAATATTGAATGTACGTATATGTAAGGTATATGGATACTTGTACATATACAGTATGCCAAGACACTACAGTGTACCAAGATACTATACTGTTACTGAGCCTGCTAATGCAAGATAACATACTGTACCAGAGCACTGCACCAGAACTGACCCTGCAAATTCTAGAAGTCTACATCATTTCCTACTGCCAGTCACTTAATTTCTTATACATAATGGCAGTGATATAAAATTAATTTGCACTGACACTATGTTTTGAAAATAAATGCTCACTATGTCTCTCCCTCCTCATTTTCCTTTCTCTTTCTCTTGTTCTGTCTCTCTCCTTTGAAAGATGGCTTGACTGACTGCATCTACGTTTAAGGGAACCCGCCATCATTCCCTCACACTGGCTGTTCTGCATGTGCCACAGTGACAGTCTGAAGGAAGGTCACCTCATCCCAGCATTCCTCCAGCTCCAAACCCAGCTCACAGCAGCAGAGGTAGACATCGTAGGAGTCAGAAATAAGCTAACAGAGAGAGAGAATGTCACAGTGACTCAGAGAGAATGAGATTGTGACTCCTAAGGACTTGTATCCATCCGGTCTCCAGACACGTCTTATTTTTCACAGCTTGGACGATTTAGGGATTTGAGACTCTCATGGTCTCTGCAGTCAAAAGCAGCACTAAATCCTTCCATTCTCAAACAGACATCATTAGAGAGCACTGCTCTTTCCTTTAATTTGACTATAATACAAACTGCATATTATATAGTCACATATTAGACCTTTCATATTGAGCTGAAAGCCCCCCCCAGCAGCCATATGGCCAGGGTGGGGAAATGACCCAACACCCTCATGTTTCGTGTGGTCATTGAATAAAGCATAAACTGTCTTTTATGTGTGCAACTCCACATGGCCCTTTAAGGCTGTTTTAATTTAAATTTGAACAAAATGGAAAAAGGTAAATAATGCTGGAATAAATGCTGCACATGGCTGTAATTGATAAGGTTCCCCACATGGGAGGAGAAGCGCCAGTGACACTCCCTGTGTCTGCAGCACACAGATTCTGCAGCAATGAAACACGGCAGGGCTGGGCACACACGTGCAGCAAGTTCCAGTGAGAGATGACTGTGTAGCTGTGCAAGGACAAGGTGACATGACTGTAACTGTGTGTAGACAGGGTGAGATGACTGTAACTGTGTGTAGACAGGGTGAGATGACTGTAACTGTGTGTAGACAGGGTGAGATGATTGTGTAGCTGTGTGTGGACAGGGTGAGATGATTGTGTAGCTGTGTGTGTCATTGCTGTGTGTTGCTGCTGTGCAGTGCTGCTGTGTGTTGCTGATAATGTTGCCATTTGATGCCTTTACTTGGAGATGTTGCTGTCTGTCATCAGGTGACGTTTCTTGCCCATGTTGCTGTGTGTGGTTGCTGTGTCGTTGCTTGGTTATTCTGCCACGAGTGATTGCTATGTGTCGTTGCTGTGCAATGTTTCTGCTGCACAGACTCACATATGGAGCAGCAGACATGAGCAGTCAGGCGAGAGCCAGAGCCCGCAGCTGTGAATAACACAGCATCAGCTCACCCGGATCCCCTCCTCTCCCTCTCTCTTTATCTCTTTTCTCTTCCCTCTTTCCTTCCTCCACCCCTTCCCTCATCCTTCTCCCCTCTCTTTCTTTCTCTCTCCTCCCTTCTTCCTAATGTCTATCTCTTCCTACCCTCTCCCTCTCAGCTCACACTGGATGTCTTCTGCACTGTCAGTTAGGTCACATGTGACAGATGTCTTGCCACACAAACTGACGCTGTGTTTGGCTCTCAAGTCTGAGGTGCTGTGAGCTAAACGCTTGACCTGAGCGTCCTTGGACCGAATCCTGGTTGGGACATATCAGCTGTGCGTTTTCACAAAGACACTTTATTTACTTCAGCCATCCCACGCTAAAGCTGCCAGCACAGGGGCATCTGCAAAGCAATAACAGAATGTGATGTGGCGTGATCAGACACACACACACACACACACACACACACACACACACACACACACACACACACACACAGCCAGTGATCAGAGGCACACAAACACACACATAGCCAGTGATCGGACACACACACATATAGTCAGTGATCCGAGACACACACATAGTCAGTAATCAGAAACACACATACATAGCCAGTGATCAGAAACACACACACACAGCCAATGATCTGAAGTGTCAGAGCACACAGAAATAAGGCCAGAGCTCCCGTCATTTAATCCTGAACTCATAACCAATCTGCACTTCCTTTAAGAGCTACTAGGGGAGCTAGTGGTCCTGCCTAACCTCTATTACATGCCTCAAGATGAAGACACTGGTCAACAATGGCTTTGTAGCAGTAGTAAACCACAGCAGTATGATGCCTTTGTGTCCATAAGATACCATGTTAGAGTAAGAGCTTTGTATCCGTAATAAAACACATTAGTGCATCCCTTTAGTGCAGATACTTACATTGCTCAGTGTTTTGTGCTTGATTATGCCCCATTTCCTGTAACTGTACTGAAACATGCTCAGATTAGCGTGGGGGTGGCTGAACACAGCCAGCAAAATGCCTCGGTGCTCCAGGTCCCACCCCTCTGATCAGACTGGAGACATGAGGCCTCAGGAGGAGGCGGAAGATGGAAGACGTTCTGGGAGGAGGGAAAACGTAGTGGAGGGAGGGAAGATGAATGGGAAGGAGAGAAGACATGCGGGGAGGAGGGCAGACATGCTGGAAGGACGGGAGACACCCTGGGAGGAGGGGAGACACGAGGAGAGGGGAAACACGATGGGAGGAGGGGAGATGCCCAGAGAGGAAAGGAAATGCACTAGGAAGAGGACAGAGAGGAGGACGCCCATGGCTCCGACCTGTTTTCCCCCTGCCGAATCCGCCCCGCCTTGTTAGGCAGCTCAGAGGGCAGTGGAGGGAGAGGGATGGATCTGCCCTTAATAACCCCTCACTCCACTGGCTGGAGGTGGTGAAGTAGACAGTGACAGAGTAAATACACCACTCCTCTGCACTTTCCACACTCTCCTCAGATCTTTGGATCTGATTACTACATTGCCCGAGTGCCTTTTGGAACCGAATAAAAGGCTTGGCATTGAATCCATGTACCAGGCATTAGCACTGTGCCACCTGAAAATGACCATAAGAAATCTGTTTTTACATTCTTCCCCCTTTCACCCCTAGCACCGGAATCACCAGTTGTACATTATCCTTGTCTCACTGCAGCATCCTCTGCACTTGCACAGGACCACTGGGGCACACCGGATGCAACTCTCTGATACACACACACACCAGCAAGGACTATTTTTCACACTGCAAGCCCAACAGTGCACCAGGACAGCACACGCCAAATATGGTTTATGGTTCCTGCTGTAATCGAGTGACTCACACGGATGGGCTGCTGGGTGCTGAGAAAGGTGCGATGTTTGAGCCACTGTGAACAGTCGCTTATTGTCCGCAGTTTCCACATCTCACACTTGAACGCAGTTCTAGGCTGTAGAACTCAGCCTGTGCTCACAGGGGTATCTTGCACCGACTCACTGAGCCACTTGGGAGCCCTACTTGAAAAATCCTTTCCATTCAGAGCATCTAAGGCATATTCAGGGCTTAATGCCAAGCTTCAGAAGCTCCTGGCCTGAAAGCAAAATTTCCCTCCACCAGACAGAACCATCAGCCATCCACACAGGAAATGGACTCATTGATCTCCATTCAGGTAAAGTAGAGTAAGCATCACTGAGGGTTACAGAGCCACACAGACTACATCAAAGTGTCGTGAACTTTGTACCTGATGTAAAGAACTACACAGCTGCAGCAAGCTGCCATTTTCCATTCTGTTGAGAGTCACTGATGCCCTTATCTAATGCACAGTTAAGCTACAGCTCTGCAGGTAATGTAATGGATGGTGCTGTACATGGTCAGTTAGCTGTCTCTATTTCTGCAACAAGGTACGTAGTGAGCCAGCCTGGTTCCATCTCTACAGTGGAAAATGGATATAATACAGCACTCTAGTTCTGGCTCTAAAATGGTATTCCAAGTGGCACAGTAGGGAGTGGGGAGACAAAACTTCAAAGCTCTGCTGAAGGTTACCACTTGCGACAAAGGAGGGCATCACATAAAAAAAGGCTCAATGCTCACACAAATTCATAATTCAAACTGTGAGCTCAATTTTCCACACTCAGGATCCTGCTGCAGAAGGTACAAATGTTCACAGCAGAAAAAGGCTTTCAGCCGACAGCACTGAAGATAAGGACGTTCCATTTATAAATGTTTACTGCAATCTCAGTGCATCTTCTTTTGGCGCATTATAACTGAAAGCTTATTGAGCCAGAGGCCTTCATTACATTGTCCTCCTGTAACACTAATGAACACATATCCTGATCCCTGTCATGCTCATTCATCAGCACTCCTGACTACACCAGGCCACACTCTAGACACAAACCAGAAGGAGAGGTGGGAGGCTGGAGGTGGCGGAGCAGAGTGGGCTCTGAGGCTTACATTTGGTCATTCTGCAAATTCTGATACACGCAGAGCCAGAGCAGTAGGTCACTGATTTGGAGAATGCAGGAGCAGCCAATCAAAGTCAAGCTCCACCCAGCCATCCATGCCAAGGAGGACATTCAGGTGAGCCTACTGCAACCATCCCACCTCACACTGCACTCTAATTCACACACAAAGCACAGTTATACCTCACAAACAGTACTGCTCTGCCTCACACACAGAGTACAGCTCTACCTCAAACACAGTGCTGCTTTTCTTCACACACATAGTACAGCTCTTCCTAACATAGTACAGCTCTACTTTACACATACAGCACAGCTCTATCTCATGCAATACAGCTGTACCTCACACATACAGCATTCTACCTCACACTCAGCATTTATACTCACACACATGATAGAGTAACTGATCCATCATGCTGCCACCTGTGCAGACATGAAGTTTGTGTGCTTTACAATACATTATTGTCATTTAGCACTCTTACCCAGAGCAATTTACACAGGTTAGAATTTTATCCATTTATACAGCTGGATATTTACTGAGGCAATTGTGGGTTAAGTACCTTGCCCAAGGGTACAACAGCAGTGCCCCAGCGGGGAATCAAACCAGTAACCTTTTCTGTTACAAGCCCTGCTTCTTACCACTACACCTCTCTGCTGCCAAGTAGGCTTACCTCACAAGCTATGGGTAATTTACATATAGTAGCCTACTGAATTATCATTAATAAATGTCAGAAATAAGAAAACATGACAATGGCTGTGGGGAACACTGATAAGCTTTGTTGGTATTGTGTATTCTGCAAAGAAGAAGAAAAAGGCCTGTTCATGAGTTACCCAAGGTTGAATATACTAAAAGGAGTCAGTATGGGGTTAATATTAGGCCCCTATCTTTACACAACGTTGTCTTTTTAAGATACAAACTCTCTTGGTAAACCTATTAAAGTTCCAGAACTAACCTTCAGAAACAGAATTTATGTTTTTCAGTGGAATTAGATATTTCAAATGGAATGGGCACTCAAAACCAAAACAATACATTTGCAAGCCTGTCATTTTAGATCATAAGCACTATTCAACTGTTTTAACCAATAAAATAAGGGGGGTTGTACAGTACATATTGACTGGACTGCAAGTGATTGATCCTTACACTATGCAGTAAGCAGAAATTAATTAGCTGTAACTTGGGTTGTCTATGCAGTCTGTGCTTAGGGGAGTCAGTGGCTGCTGAGGTCACTGCTCTTTCATGAAAACATGCATGCACAAATGCACCTGACCTCCATTTTCCAAAAGGCTGACAACTTGTCTACTGAGATGGCACCTCCACCTCACTCATTTTGTTATTTTCCAACACAGTGTAATATTCATAGATGGGAGAAAGTGGTTGGAAATGATGGGAAGGATAGAGGGGAGGGAATTTGCCATTTTGACAAATCTAATGTGCCATTTTTAACAGTAAATGTTACAATAATGATGTTTCCCAGACAAACACAATTTAGCTGTGAGTTAGACATGTTAAATGGTAAGAGTATTACTACTGCTGGTGGTTTTGAGAGAGACGCTGTGGGTGGTGTTCAGCACATCACGTTTCAACACCTGAAAAAAAATGTGCCGTGGCTCCCAGCAGGAGAGAATGCAATCATCGACCATCAGCAGCAGTTTGTCTTCTCCCAGTCTGAGTTTCGCAATCCACTGTGTCACTGACAGAACTAGGTCAGTGCTTCAGACCCACGCAGGCCAGCACTCAGGGACACATGAAACAGGGCACAGGAAATGGGGCACAGGAAACAGGAAACAGTGGGGGAAATAGGGCAGCATAAACATGAAACAACAGAGGAAACGCTACACAGGAAATGGGCAAAGCAAACAGGAAACAGACCAGGGGAAATGGTACATTGCAAATGGCACCCAGGAAACAGACCAGAGGATGAAGTGCAGGAAACAGAGGTGAGTCGGGGAGGGGGGGAAGCAGAGGAAACAGAGCAAAGAAAATAGGCAGCAGGGGAAATGAGTGACAAAAATAGAGTGTTGTAAAACTCTTGACACAAATATTAAAATGTTTAGCTCTTACGTGATATTAGATAAGAGCTAAGACCTGTCATGTTCACTTTGACATAACATGAATATGCATGTGAGGACCACTTGAGCATTTCTTTAAAAAACATTTCAGAAATGCATTTATTTTACTCATGCTTTAAATAGTCAAATCTGCTTTCCATACAACTATTATATCATTATGCGAACAAGATGAAATGAGTTCACTGCTTGTCAATGGGCATTTGGGATGACTGGCTTTGCATGATAGAGGTTGAGTCTGTGTGGACAGTATAAACCCTGGAGTCACACAAGAACATTGGTCTTTCCAAAGGGTTTCCCAGTATGCAGTTCCACAACAACACAGTAGCCAGCCATGAACAGAAGCAACACATCAAAACATAGCAATGAGGCCCGCGATTGGATGGGAGGAGAGAGGAGCCCCACCCTTACCTGGTTCTCCTCGTGGGTCACCCTCATCTGCTCCCTGAGGACGGACATGCGTGCAGCCTCCTCCCTGCGCATCACACGCTCCTTCTTCAGCTCGGGGCTCCAGAAGGTCTTGATGGAGTTGGTGGAGGAGCCCAGCTTGCTGTCCTTCAGGTCCAGCTCCCGGCGCAGCAGGTCGTTCTCACGCTGCAGGTCCTTCAGCTGGGACTGCAGATCCAGCATGGCGCTGTCGCGCATCTGCCGCAGGCCCGAGGGCACCCCCTGGTGGTGGTGGTGGTGGTGGAGCATGGAGAGCGAGCCCATGTCGCCGTAGGAGAGGAGCTCGCTGTGCGGAAGCCCCACCGAGGCGATGTTGGGGCTGCTGCCCATGGCGGTGGCGCGGCTGCCGTACACGGCGCGGCTGGTGGCCCGCCCCAGCGTCATGGTGCCCTTCGGGTAGGTGGTGGAGCCCACGCCCTCGTGGTCACTCAGGTACATGGGCCCAGAGGTGGCATAGGCTGCGTTCAGGGACTGGATGTTCTCCATGGAGAGGGTCTTCCCCCCGCCCCCTCCACCTCCACTGTTGGCGCGGCGATGGCCCAGCCTCGGGGACCGCGGAAGGCGAGGGGAACGGGCGGGGCTGCCCTCCAGATGCCCAACCGTCCTGGCGCTCCCGTACATCGCTGGGGAAATGCAGGGTAGAAATGCAGCTACTTGGACGCACACTCACTGACCAGCGTGTCCCACCCACACAGGAGCTGCTTTCTGCAGCCGGGTGCGTAAATCTGTGGAGAGAGGCAGAAGCACAAAGCTATTGAGCAGTGAGTTTACAGTATGACTCGCCTTCGAGCATTGTCTTTTTTTGGGTGAGGAATAAAAGCACGGTCCTTAGGGCTTTCCAGTGCCAAACTTCCACATAATGTTAGGACTGCAGTGAGTCACTGGCCAGAGGCCTCAGTGGATTTAGAGCATGGATTCTAGTTTAAACACAAAATGCAGGAACCACATGTGGAGCCCCAATGCCATTCCTTGCTCTGGAGCCACGCCAGCAGAAAGGGCTCCCTGTCACAGTGTCTCCATCAAACTACATCCACTCAATACACAAGCACCAATTACAGCTGAGATCTGGACTCTCTGGCAACCTTGTCAGTAAAAGGTCCACCCATACTGGCATTATTCCACTGGATGTGCAAATGCATTTGTTGGTGAATCAGTCTGCAAATGGCTGTTATGACGTCCTATTGGCATGAGTCAGCCTCAAATTGCTTTGAGTCTCAGACTAAACATAAGATACAATACTAAAATGTTAAATGACAAGCCATTCAGCTCATCTAGGCTCATACTTGTCTGCCTGAATTTGAAAATGGCAAGGGCTTCTTATTCCACTGAAATCACTGGTAATGTATTTCATGTACTGTATTAATAACACTCTGACGGGAAAAACAGCTTCTAGTTTCAGCATGGAGGTTACCTTTTATTTCCGCCTAACGCCCTCTTGTTCTACTAGCAGAACTCAGTTTGAAATATATGTTTTAGCCCCCTTTATTAATCACGTTCATGTTTTAAAACCTCGATCAAATCTATGAATGTGAAAATAATTTCTCCAGGGATAACTCTAACCTATCCCTAATGACAGATTCTAAAACCCTAGATGAGATTGCAAGATAAAGTAAGTGGCCTATATTCTCTTGGATCAGGTAAGTCCCTTTTTCTAGCAGTATGATACTGCCTTCATGTTAGTGAATATTCTCTGCCCTGCCATGCATGTGACTATGTGTCTCTCTTTGTAGCCTGGTCAGTCTTTAGCTACAGTAGCCCTGCCCTCATCTCCACTTCAGGGTGTGTCACGCCCACTTGTGCCATGACTGTAATCCCTACATTTAGACCAGCAGCAAACAATGAAGCCCGAGGCTGATGTTTTACTCTTGCTGCTGTGCGCTGGCCCCGGGTTCAAGTGTGCAGCCCAATGCCTGTGGGTGGTGACTTCATGTGACTAATTAAAATTAAAAACACAGAGGCTGTCCTACTGCCCCTCATTATGGGACTTGGGGCATGCCGGGGTTGGGGGGAGGGGGCCCGTGGCTGTCGCAAACAGTACAGACTCTCTGTCTTGGTGATGTCACCCTCTCTGACATGCCTGGTGGGATGGTGATGTTCCTTGCCCTCAGGAAGACAAAGTTCTTTGTGCAAGGCTGGTGTATGTCATGAAAAGTTTGTCTTCCTATGCTGATGGATGAAGCTGCTGCTTCAGTCCAGCCTCACCGGGTCCATCTCTGCCAACAATCACACTTCAGTCTGACCCATTGTAAACGAGAGTGGTCAGTGACAGACACACAGCTCAAAACAACTAGAAGACCACATGTTTTAACCTACCCTGTGGATTTGATTTAGCCTTTGAGAGTTCCGTTTTGCCATTTTCTCACTGCTGACACCCTGTTTCCCTTATGTCAATGGGGTGAGGACAGCTGCAGCAGAGCCCAGCATCAAGAAGCTCCACACGCATTCGCTGGACCAAGTAGGTGCAATAGGGCGGAGAGAGAGAGCTGCATTCACAGAGCTGTGTGCACACAAATCCAGGAACAGAGAGCCAAACTCTAACAAAACGTCACCACAGACAGATGTCTGAACCTTGAAAGCATATCAGAACGCCGTTATTTTAACGTAAACGAACAAATCGAGAGCAGCTAATCGGGTGCATCTGCTGCAGAACAGATTTTCCATCTGAATATACAGTCATTTTATTAATTTTATTCACTTCTGTTCCGTTGATGGGGTGATGAAAGCTGAGTGGATTTCATCTGAATGAGACGAAACAAGGAAAAAAAACTGTTCAACACGACGCCCTCAATCTGCTTGATTCGATCGATCTCACGAGCCACCGGGTTTTGTTTCCGGCGCATTGGCTGCCAGAGCTCGCAGCTGGGTTTATGAAAGCGCGTTTAGGACAGAAAGCTGTGAAATTACTGTGAGCACTTCAGATCATCTTGGCACATACGAATGAGACGAGTACTGAAGCATAATACAGTAAATGTGCGTCTCTCTTACCTGCCCATTTTGCCAAAGAACAATCAAACCTGTATCTCGTGTTTCTAATCATTCAGGTGCCTTAGTTTTTTTCATTGCATCCTGGAGCCTCCGAAATCTTATTTCCAAACCCCCTGCTACCATGTTTTGTTTTGTATTTACGGTACACCCATTTAATGTTAGATGTCGTCCAGGCTCTACTGTGTAGAACACCACTGAACAACCCCCTCAACAGCGAGCGACCGTTGATGTAAAAATCAACATGCACAGCAACCTTCCGCCCATGTCACCACAATTAGCTGCTGTTTGAGCAACACGGGTCGACGTTTTTCATATTTTAGGCACACTGTGCTACAAAGCTAACAGACGAATCAAAGGGTGGTCATCAGGCATATCTCAGCCGAACAGCTAGCTACCTTCACATACAGTTGTGTTACGGTGTCAGATTACGTGTATCACCTCAAACGCAAGTATGTGCAGCGCGTGGAAGCGCCTCACATACATCACTCCGATTGTAAGAATTAAACCAGGAGCATACCCTAACCTCAAGCCTAAAATCCCTCCTCCTGACAGAAATGATTGGTTACTGAGATCAGAGAGCTAAAATAATATTTTCTGAACGGCCGATGTCCTTGTCAATCACATGAAATGTCAATTTCTGAGACGGTTAGTATGAGAGGGACACATGTAGCAATGTTGCTGAAATTGTATGCTCCAGAACATTTAGCATGATCACGTTTCATTATCTTTTCGAGGGTAAATTATTAAGGGAAACAATGTGAGTGAACATCCACAGAAGTCACACGGTAACCTTTTCCTTTGGTTGAAAACCTTAGGAGCGTAGTTACAATGGCAAAGCACCAAATATGGCATAATTTGGGGAACAGCATAGTTACATAGGGTTTATCAAAGCCGAGGCTGTGTGCTCGTATGATATTCCATATATTATAGTTTATATATTTATATTCTAGTCTCTTTTTCACATTATGTTAATACACGCGCATTTTAACATTTCAGGATTCTAGCTCTGTACAGACGGACTATCAATTTCCTTTAATTCTCCGCTTCGGTGGCTGGAACAAGAGGTGCACCTTACCATGCAGCGAGATCAGATCGTTCACAGAAATAGTCGTCTAATTAAAATATAATGCAACACGTTACACCTATTGTCACTAGTACATTTTCGCAGACTGGAACTGTACAGTAGTGATATTCTTTTCAGTGCTTTGGAATAAGTAAGAAATATCATTCATGTGCCGGTGGTAAAGAGAGCAATTTCTGCTCTGGTCGCCCATCCGTCCTTCCCCTCTGCAGCTTCTCGGCCACTCAGACGGAGATGATTTCTGTATGCACACAAAGTATCCCACTGTCCACCCGCAGAAGAATTAAATCAAGAACAAATTTATTCTCCGCGTACCAAGCCACCGCGATTTTATTCAAGCACAACGAAGCGACCAAAAAATGCTTCCTACCTTTATAACGTTATTTCCTCTCCATCACCGCTCCACTCACGGCTCCCAGCATTCTCCACCTCCCCTGACACGCGCTCTCCCAGCAGAAGACAATTAAAGGGACAGACAGCTGGAATAAAGGCAGGTGCGCGTTATACTACAGAGTAGGCGCAGGGCACGCTCCGCCAAGCGCGCTCCTACCTCCCACCATCACCCCCGCTCCACATCGACAGACGGTCGTGTAGCGGTGCTGATGCGAGTGTGGCCCGTACGGTCCGCGAGGCTCACCGCATTGGTGCGACAGCCTTTGAATCGCGTTTGAATTGATCCGGCAAGGAGGAGCTGTCATTTTTATTGTTACAAATGCGGTCTACGTATGACAGAAAGGGAAATAATTCAGATTAGTTTTCATGGAAATTCACAGACAAATATGTCGTAAAAAATGATTTAACAGTGAGGGTTCATGGTGTGCCGATCGTGGAGGAACACTGTTGTTGCAAAGAAATGACAGTTATGAGATTGTGAAACACAACCTCTCCTACAACTGGACAGCTTGTGTGTATGTGAGCGTGCATGCATCTGAGAGATAGAATGCTGAGGTGGTCTGCTCTGTATTTCAGTCAGGCATGTCTTGATTAGTCTCATCACAATTCGTTTCCTGGAAAATGATTTTAGTCCTTCATCATTCTTCACAACATGGCGGAGAGTGGTGTGTTGTCAGCAGTCATCACTGACACCTACTCTCAAAGCAAAGCCCAGCCTTATCTCTGCTGATGGCCTTTATCATCTCACACAACATGGTACCCCAAGCTATAAAATCCACAACAGAGACAGCGTCCTGTACAGAAGGTCTTTGGTGTCTCCCGTGTGTTTGATAGTTCAAAAGGCTCCAGGTAAACTTTGGTATTATCTCCTTCCTGATAACTGCAGCCCATTGTCTGTCTCCTTTTTTAAACAGCTGGTCTCATGTTTCTATTTTGAATGTATCCAGTTGATATCACTGACTATGCTGTTCTACCAGTTGGTATGGTAACATGGCTCATCTGTGCTGTCATGGGCATCCGTGGGCATGAATGAATGGTGGACCTGCATTGGAGTCATTGTGTGTGTGGTGGTTTACGCCCAGGCAGGACTCTGTCTGAGGAGGCATGAGAAATGTCACACCACCTTCACGCAGGCTCCTGGCTCCTTGAGAGGAATAGCACATAATCTCTGAAGCTCCGGTTAGGCTTCGCATACACATAGCTCATGTGTGCATAATTGGCTGTCTTGTCTGAGGACCTCTCTGCTCCGATTTTTCCCTGGGGACTGTGGGAGCAGTTTGGAGTGAGGCACGCTGTGGGCATGCAAAGCTTCAGTGCACATCATGCTTCATTAGACTGCTGCAACTGCTCAGTTCTCACAGGAATAAACCAGCCAGGGAGCCCCGATGATGGCAAAAAAAAAAAAAAAAATTCACACACTCAAAACACATAGAAACAGAGCGATAAGAAGTACAGGAAATATGTCATCTGGGAGAGGGCTAGAATATGACACAAACTTCAATGTCTCTCATGCAGCTGATACAGTAAGATACACACAGTCCTCACACAACTCTCACATCACAGTGCCAAAGATACAGTAGCTTGTAACAAAAATTCTCAAATGGAATCCTTCAATGGCTATACTAATATGTGACCAAAATGTGTGGTCTATTAAATCTGGACATAGCTGAGGAACATTTTCTCCCTACACACACTTCATTGTCATGTGGCAGAAGAATAGTCTGCATGGACCATGCAGTCAGTATATTTATTGCAGAAATATCTCCTGTAGTCCTGATATATACTGCAGGAATATCTCCTGTAGTCCTGAGATTTATATATAACAAGGTATGACATGGTATAACATGTGATGTACTGTGAGAGTGTCGGCTGAAAACTGCATCAGATGGTGAGTATATCAGGTATAGGGTGTGTGATGGTGTCAATTGTACATTGTGTTGGTTGGTCAGTGTGTGTTGGCGTGAAGTGTGGCATACAGTGAAGGTGTCAAGTGAAAACTGTGTAAAGTGCGTTGGACAGTTTCAGGCATAATGAATTTTAGGTTCAAGGCCATCAAATAATGTCAGGTGTAAAGGGTGGTGTATAGTGCGCATGTCAGATGCATCAGACAGTTGGGTAAACCCCCTACAGGACGATGATTCAGTGAAATAGTCCTCATGAGGACACAGAGAATTCCTCCAGCTCCGTAAATCAGATATCTGTCGTCACAGCAGCAGCTGAATGCAGGTTCCTGTCAGCCCTGACTCATCCTCTGCTTTTGTGCTTTCCTGTAAATCACAGCACCGTGGGCAGCTACGCCTGGCTGGCCCCACGCAAACGCACAACGTCGTGACGGTCTCTCTGTCAGGACCACTTATGACAGGCATTTCTCGAGTGTCACTTGGGCTGTGCACAGTCAGCCCCTGCAGAGCACGAACTTCTCCCTGTTTTTACTCCTCCTCGGAGCAGAGCAAGATGTCAGTCACAGTAATGTAAAAGCCAATGATGTGGAACTTGTGGCAAACAGGGAAGGGCAAGCCAGGAGGACCAGCAGTCACTTTGTCAGCAGAAACAGCCAGTCTTTTCTGGACATCTAAATTGACAAATGAGTTTCATGAATTGCAGAAGTCTTTAAGCTCCATTTTAATCATACAGAGAATCTTTGGCTCCCGTTGTAGTGCAGTGGAGTATGTCTCCGTTATTCATGATCTGTGATGTTCCTCCACTCACAAGCACACGTTTATTCATGATATGTGATGGGATTAATAATTTCCTCTCTCATCTGACCAGTAGTGGGAGATAGGCAAATGGGGCAGGGAAGATGTCATTACCACTGAACATTGTGCTAAATATGTTACTGCCAAGTACATCACCCTCCCCCACCAATCTTTGTCTCCACCTGTCACATTGTC
Source organism: Megalops atlanticus (assembly GCA_019176425.1). NCBI lineage: Eukaryota > Metazoa > Chordata > Actinopteri > Elopiformes > Megalopidae > Megalops > Megalops atlanticus. The sequence goes on from CM032879.1 coordinate 18,505,849, forward strand.
ACTACCCCCTTTCTCTTTTAACGTCTCTCTGTCTGTGTGTATTACTGGAGGTGTCTGTCTCTTCGGTATGGAGGCAGCTTGTTAAATGACCTCTGTCTGTTTGTGCAGTACTGAGGCAGAGTATCACACAGATCTGTTTACGCACAGCAGATCCTCAGCCGATGCTCTGTGGCTCTGTGTCTAGCTGAACAGGGGACCCAGAGACGAGTCCCATAGAAATCAGAGTCACCATGTGCTAAAGGATTCAGTGCCAGTGAGACCTATAGAAGTCAGAGCTATAGTCCTATAGATTCCCATAAGAGCCAGGGAAATTAAGTCCAATTGGAGTCAGAGCATTCTTTAGTAACTGAAGACAGCAAGTCCTATTGAATCCCAAGACAGAGTCTTGCAGGAGTCAGACAGTGAGTACTATGGGGGTCAGAGCAAGTCCTACACAAGTTATAGACAGTGAGCCCTATAGGAGCCAGGCCATGTCCTGTATGGGCCAGACACAATGAGTTCTATAGGAGCCAGAGTATTTCCTACAGGAACCAGGGTGTCTCAGACAGGAGAAGGATCATGTTCTAATGGAGGCAGAGCATGCCCTATGTCAGCCAGAGACAGCGAGCCCCATAGGAGTCAGAGCGTGTCCTGTAGGCACCAAAGACAGCATGTCCTGTTTAAGCGGGGATAGCGATAGGTCAGTCAGTCCTGAAGCAAAGGGGTTTAGAAGCAGTTGGTTGGTTGTAAGTGAGGCATCTGATTCAGCCATTTGCTATGTGCTGCTGGGGGAGGTATTTGGGCTGTTGTGACATTACTGTAAGTGTCAGGGGCTCTCAGCATATCAAAGAGTAAGCCATTGTATAAAAGCACACAGATTGTCTTTATGGTGCAAATGATCACATTAAAAACCTGCAGGACTGGCGCTTAGTGTCACACGCTTCCATCCCAATTCAAAAGATCAAAAGGGCAAGAGGGACTGCAAGAACACATTAAGCCAACTCTTAAAGTTGACGTTTAGAATTAATCCACTGCATAAATACTTCCTTGGCCTTTCAGATCAGTTTCAAAGCGACAGGGTTGTGTTCAGTGATCTGTGTGTAACTTCATAACATCCTTACAGGCAGGCAGTGTCCTCATTCGCCCTCAGCAGCAGGAATAAAACTCCATGTCCCTCTCCCTGACACTACAGAATGCACAGCAATTTTCCTCTCAGTGCATAACTATAGAGCCTTCTGTAGCCATTCCTAGCACCTATCTAATGCCTTCATATTACTTCATATCAAATTTCATATCACGTGTTTACGTGAGTAAAGTCTGTTGTCTTGTCTTAAGTGGCACCTGGTATTTGTAACAAGCTCATCTGGACAGTCACAAAGGTTTATGATGCTGACAATGGCTGCCAAATGATCATGCTGTTCAGATTCATAGGAAACAGGGGAACAGTAGTGGTCTGTGGTGGCCTGCCAGCTGGGAATGGTGGCCACAGTGCCACGTCCTGCTTTCCTCCCAGTGAAGCAGGCATTGGTCACTTTCAAACAGCACAATAGCCTGGAATTGTCCACCGGCTAAGAAGAGAGACTGTGCACCTGATCCTCCCAGAGCGCAAACTGCAGCATATCTCAGTCAGTAGAGCCGGCTGCGGGCCTGCTTCGTCAGGCACAGCGGGTACAGATTCAAATCAGTCCAAAGGCGTTCCTGGCAAACGCAACAGCACTGTGAGTGACAGGCAGTCAATGCAAATCTCAGGTAGCTATTTATTTCCAGATCTTTCCATTTATCACTGTCCCCTTTGCCATATGATCATGTTCCATTCAGCTGATTCTTCGGTGTCTGGCATTGTGCTGCCCTCTGCTGGTATGTCTGATGATCAGACAAATATTCTCGATATGTAGACAGAAAATTAAATTTCTTTCCACAAGTGATTTTTAATAAACAGACAGCCTTCGTCACTTAAACAACAGCAACTTAACATGCATAAAATACTCATTTTAGACACCCATTGAACTGAATAAAATCCTTAATTGGATAGAATCAAACTGAAAAAAGCAGTGGTGTTTTCTGAAATATTTGTTCAAAAACAGAAAGCAGTGCAAAATTAATTACCCTAATAATTATTATATCTTATATCTGTAGCTGTTATCTAGGATGGCTTAAAGTGTATGATTATAATAATGTATGTTATTAAGAACACAGCATTAAAGCAAATACAGAATAAGACGTACATGTGAAAAACATATTTGTTTAAACCTCACCTAGTACACAAGAGTTTAGGTTAAGCACACAGAATACTCACCTGTCTGGGGAAAAAGTGGCAAAAATAAGAGAATAAATAAAATGGGTAACTACAGAACTATGACTCCACATTCACACATTGCATTAGATTACTGTGACATCACAGTGTGTTAAGTGTGTTATTCCACTGGATTCTCAACCAATAAGCATGGTGTAGATCGTGTTGCTCAGAGCCAGCGTCTCTCTCCTGTCACACTGTTGAAGAGGTACTCTCTCCCTGTGTCTAAAAGAAGGGAAATAAGGGCTTTTCAGTGTCTGTCACTCTCTCTTTCTCAAACACACTCCCACAGACAAACACATACAACCAGAAGAGCTGCTGTCTCTAATCACACTGTGATCAAGATTTTTTTGTGCACAAACTTAAAGGATATAGGTCGAACACAAAGTTAGATTCTTTCATTTCTCATGGAGTGGTAATAACAAACCACACATTTGTAAAGTCTCAACTGCCCTCATGTTTTTCTGTCTTTCTGTATGTGTAACCAAATAGCAATGCATAAAAATTATGATTCAAATGAAATGCTTATTTATCAACAAAATGAATAAATAAACAATGAATATATAAGCGAACAAGGATGGGTTAAATGACCTACTGTCATCAACAATTCTCTTATGTACTTAGATGAACAAGTATATTTTAGAAAACAAACAATTAAAACAAAAAATGTATTTAAAAATTACTTACAAGGATCCTTGGCTCTCCCATCAAATCGCTGATAAAAAAAGACAAATATAATTCTTAATACGTAACAATTATCCCACATGTGAAAGGTGTATATTTGTATATGGGCCCCCTCAAGAACTGGAACAAAATTTTCACAGAAACTCTACTGTTTTGAAGTTTCTCTGTTATGTGTTAGTTTATACTATTTCTTCCTTCTTAAATTGTTCTTTTTAAGGTATGGTTTTAATAATGCCTAAATCAGTATGTAAAGTACAGTCACCACTGTTGCTATTGTAGAGAAGGTATTTCCTAATGGTAACCCCACTTTGGCTATATTGCACATCTTGAAGTGAGAAGTTTTGCCAACGTGAAGCGCAATATCAGTTTGAGAGAGAGAGAGAGAGGGAGAGAGAGAAATAGAGAGGGTGTTTGAGTGAGAGAGAGATGGAAGAGAGTGAAAGTGAGAGTGAGAAGGATGGCGCAAGAAGGAAGAGAGGACCCTATTTTTAGGAGAAGATGCTGTGTTCTTCCTTAAGGCGAGGGACACTGACCAGGGACAGGGGGCTTTCTGCAAGAGCCTGCTCCTGTTTCTTCTGCTCTTCGCCTTCCGGGTGGAGATTATTCATCTCATCAAAGTCCCCACCTCTTTAAAGCAACAGTATGCAAAATAGGCTCAGATCACAGCTAACTACAGCATGGATGTCAGATATGTGAGGGTTTAAAAAAGCCCTCTTCACTATGTGGGTTTAAACTCAAAGAGATAGCAATGACAGCCCACAGCTTACCTGTCTTCCAGGAGAGGCTGGATGGAGCCCTCTGTAGCATGTCCACAGAGCAAGGGCCTGTGAGAGAGATACCAGCACTGACAACCACAGCTACTGACATGACTTATAACACACTGAAAACCACAGAGGCAGAAATGACAGTTACACACACTGCCAGGTAAGGTGTGGGAGGGGGATGTGTGTGGGGGTGTTGTGTATACCATTGTCGAATGAGCAGGCCCAGGCCCAGTAGCAGCAGGGCTCCAGTGAGAACCAGCACAGCAATAAACCAGGGTTGAGGCCTCCATTCCCCCACCCTCACTGTCACTACTTCCCTCCGAGGAGTGCCGGCCTGCAGATACACATGAAACGTAATGTTTATCTCACAAGCCAGAGGTGTTCCCACTGACTAAAGACCAGCCACAGTTGATGCAAGGTGCAGGAATTTCAAGAATAAATTCACCAAAACTGACAGTCTGTTAGCAAATCCTAGATATTTTTTTGTCCTATCAATGTGCTGTGACTATGCCCTCATTCTATTGACACTATGCTGTCGCAATGCTGTTACTGTGATGTCACTGTGCTGTCATTCTTTTGTCACCATGCTCTTGCTATGCTGTCACAATACTGTCTGTCTGTTGTCACTTTGCTATATGGCAAGCCATTTGGGTCAAAATGTACAAACCTTCACAAACTATTCCCTAGATAGTGCATAAAATAAGAGGAAAATGAACAAAAAGATAATTTTTCTCTCCTAATATCACATTATTTCATGTAAATAACATAGCGAATGCTTAAAATTTTCTTTTGTTTACATGTAAAATCTGGGAACCAATATAATACCAGTCTCTGACAATTAAGCGTAGCCTATTTTTTTTTTACTACTTTCATGAGCATCTCTCCTTGAATACAGACAGAGTGGCAATTTTTGAACTTTAACTTGACTGACTCAACATTACTCTTGTTATTTTAGCTGGAATGTATATACAGACTCTCCTGTGTTTTGGTGCTACCACAAGATGGTTAGTTATGGAGTCACCAAGCAGGCAAGTTATCTAGCCTGCTAGCTACCGAGATAGGCTACCAGAGTGTGGGGTCAATTTAGCTCCTTAAAACTTTGTCTGCTACCTATCTAGATCATTTCACTGACATTTGCTCCCTAACCACTGTCAGGGACCTCATTTTGATGACAAACTTATTCAGCTTTTCTGGTCTTGGAAATTAGGCTGCAGGTAGCCACTGATCACTTACCGTTAAAGTCATTTCACTGGGTTGTCCGGACCAATAAATCAACTTGTATGGCCATGTGTATTGTTGAGGCAGTGGGTGCGCAACCTTGAGATTGCATCTCTACAGTTTCTCAAACAGGTTGAATGAGATTTAAAAGTAATTTGTTTGGGATAGCTGTCTGCTAATGTGTTGCTGCTAACTAGTTCTGCAATTCACCATTTCAGTGTTTTATTGATGTCAGATGAGATTACTAGACCTACATACAAAATGTGAGGTCAACTATAGATTACACTAATCACTGCAACAGTGGTCACAATGCAGAAAGTTCTCTTCAGAGCTGCTGGAAGCCATCTCTCAAGAAAAGAAAATGGTGGAGTGCCATGTTGGCTGGCAGTTAAACAATCAAAATCTGTTCTTTTATTGGTAGTATGCAAATCAATGTATGTAAAAGCTAGAGGTAACCTAACTAGCTAAGTTTGCTGTGGCACTAGCTAGCAGATATAAACAAAGCAGGTCTGTTATGTTAACCCAGCAATGGGTAAATAATGGGTTAGCTAGCTAGCTAGCTTGGTAGGCTAATGTTGACATACCCAGTCTTTACGTATTGTACACAACAAAATAGATACATCTGGAAATTTGAATTTAGTACTCTAATTCTTGGTTCATTTTAATTGGCCAGGTACCAATGTAATGTAATTGATAGGCCTAAGGCAGCAGACTAATACAGGCTACAGTGATTGGTCAAGAAAGACTGATACTAGATTGTAGGGATGCAACGGTACACGGTATATTGTCGAACCATTCGGTACGCCCCCTACGGTTCAATACGCACACGCGAACCGCGGTAATACGATATGCCTGTCATTTTCCTATAATTTCCAAAACTTGCTTATTGCGCTGCAGACTACACGCACGTTGTACATTCAGATCCACAGAACATCTCTGGAGCCTGTCAGAATTTCCCTGGAGCCTATCAGCGCTCTGTAGCCTATGCAAATACGAGCTGGAGAAGAGAGGGGAACCTAAAAGCAAATACTCTCGAGTACGGTGACACCGGTGTAATTTGCCGTTTAGCGCTAACCGGTGCGATTTAGGGATGAAACGGTTACCGGTTTCACGGTAAAAATCCGTTTAGTATTACCGTTTCAAATTTTAATTACATCATTAAAACCGTGGTTGATTACCGCGTTTCGAAAAACTCACGTTAAATACTGCCCAGCATCTACCAAAGTTAGCAACAGTCTCCCAGATGCAGGTGCGCAGGCGCAGCATGCAACGTGGATTTGTTTTGTGTCAGTGAAAACATGGCGGGAGGCAGTGACAGCGCTCCGGAGATTTTTCAACAGTATAAATTTTCACACTGTTTCATCTCTAGTGCGATTAGAACACTAGATTGGAAAAATTCAAGCTAATTTTAGCTTTGAGGAAACAGCGATTTAACTTTAAAAAAAATATAGCAAATGCTAACTGAAAACTATGAGAAGCTTAATAACGCTAATGAAAACATAAACCATGTAACGTAACACACGCGCTACATAAAAATAAGTTACTATGCGAAAGGGTTAAAAGTTCAATAAATGCATGATGTTTCCAAAGTCAATGAGTAATCTGTTAAATGATCGTGATCTCAAAATTGACCAAAATAATCATGATTATGATTTTTGCCAAAATCGAGCAGCCCTACTAGTCAGTCATGCTGCCATTTTTCTGAATGGAAAGTTTTATTTGTCTATAGGCTAAATAAAGAGTTCATTGTATAAAGGGTGATGTGTTTTTATTTTTTTCTTAAATATAAACATACCGAAACCGTACCATTACCGTGGCCCAAAAACCGCGATACATACCGAACCGTGGACCCACTGTACCATTGCATCCCTACTAGACTGGTTCCTTTTTTACCTATTTTACGTTTAAAATAAATAAATTGTTTTATGTGTTTGCTATATCATTTTATGTGAGAAATAGTAAAGAGTTTGTAAAGATTTACACGTTTTGACCCAAACAGCTTGCCATAATGCCGTTGCTATGCTGTCACTGTGATGTCACTGGGAAATAAGTGTGAGGATGGTTCTTTTGAGCTTGTATAGAGTTACCGTGGTTGTGGTGGGTGTGGTAGTGGGTATGGTTGTGGTTGTGGTCCAAGGAATCACGTGCACTATGACCGTGGCAGTGGTGGACCTCACTGGCGGACCCTGGGTGTCCACTCGAATCAGGAGCTCATAGACTGTGGGGTCGAACACACCTGGTGTGTGGTATGAAAACTCTCTGAGCGAATGTAGCTGGTTCCTGTCCAGGGTAAAGCGGCCATTAATGTTCCCTGAAAGGGGAGGAAGAAGTGTGCTCTTCAGATACTACTTCAGTACTACTTTGTATAGACATGACAGCATGTGCCCTGAGAAGAGGAATAAGAAAAGAGTCAATCAATAATGCGGTAGTTAATACATTCTGCTTATGAAAGTGAATAGTACAGAGCACATTTCACGGAAATAGTGTCAAAGCCAAAGAAGATATTATTAGAATGGAAGATCAAGATCTGATCTGGTTGGTGAAGTTGGTGAAGAGAGGATTCTCTCTCCCTTAATCTGACCAATTCCTCATGCGCTGCCCTCTTCTGCGGTGCATGGCATACAGATAGCAGCTGTGTTCTAATTGGCTGACAAACTGATACACGAGTCCAGATGGAATAGCACTCACCTCCCACTATTGAATAAGAAAGCAGCTCTCTAGGCGTGTCTATGTCAGCACAGTTCAGCGCCACTATTGGCACACCAGCCTTCAGTGTGGAGTAGATGGTTCTCTCATAATATGGGGGGTCACACAAAGGGGGGTCGTCATTTGAATCCTTATTCACATAAAACAAAAGCCATTTAGAGCTCCTTACATGCACCAGCCTGTGATCAATGTGAACTGACACAAACAGCACAGAGTACAAATGATTAAAAATATCAATGGTAACTGATAGGATAATTAATAAACAACAGAAATGATGACTGACACTATCAGTAGGTCAACATGCAGTCACATGTCAGTTCTTTTATTGAACAGGTCAGTGGAGGGTGCTAAAGGTGTCATACTCACTGAATTCATTTTTGATTGGTCGTGCTTAGTTACAGCAGGTGAAAATGCACAGATGTAATCATTTACTAACATCATTTACTAAGATGTCATATACATAATAGTACCTAATGTAATGTAGAGCACAAAATTTCTAAATTCAAATGTGTTTTTACTGTCAGTCTCTGTCTTTTAAAAAGCATTCACAGCTGAATGTTGAGAATGAGCATGTACAAACCTGAACACTAACGGTGAGCTCACAGGTAGCACTTTTCATCAGAAGGTCCCGGTCCTGGTTGAGGTCATTTGCTTGGATCGTGAGGTGGTAGGCTGTCCTGCGCTTGAAGTCCAGATGATCCAGCAAATGGATATTGCCTGTAAGAGGTGCAGTGTGGGAGAAACTGTGCACTGGCACTCTGTAATATCTGTGCTGCTCATGTTTTCACAGCACTCAGACAGCTGAGTCCGCTCTACATCCATTGTTTCCACCAGATGGCATACACTCCTCAGTCATCTGTTTAAGAGTTTTCATATGTGGAGCTTGTATGAAAAATTGCATATTTTTCTGTTTCCACTCAGAAGTAGACTCTTAAGTCTGAGTATTACTGTATGTATAAAGAAACCAGTGGTCATGCTCACAGATGTTTCAGCTTATAGAATGTCACCTTTTTAAGAGTTGCTGACGCAAAAGAAGGAAGAAGATTTGCTACTATAATACTCTTACAGTATTATTATACTATTACAATGTATAGGGTAAGTGCAATGACCACACCAACAGTAACTCTTTATCTTTGGGCAACACCATGTTGGAGCAGAACTACTTCTTGCAAACTCATGCATATATGCAAACTCATGGTCAGATCAGTGTAAGGTCCTGTACTTTGTGATCTGTCAGAGGACAATACATCCAGTGTTCCACACCTGTTTCACTCCTGTCATCAGTCCCAGTCCTTTGTAATTTAAGAAGCACACTTAAACCCCTCTGCTGGAGCACTATGGATTCCCCTATTAGAGGGATTAACAAAAATTTTGAGGAAGGATGTTCACCCACCTGACCTCTATTGTAATATCAAGATGATTCATAGATCACTGTCTTCCAGAGCATGTCAGGAGACAGTGCACCACAGAGACACAGACATGTCCTATGTCTTCTGATATTCAGCCCTCTTTCTTTAAAACAGTGTTATCATTTAACGTAGACCCTGCTGGCACTGTGGAGGATTTTAAGAACATAGTTTTCACGTTTCAACTAACATGCAAAGTGTGTGAGTTTTTTGGTTCTCTTTGAGGTTCACCAAAAAGCGGAGATGTGACTGAACTGCTCTGAAAACATCCCAGAATGATGCTGATAAATTAAAATCACTGGCTCTGACACTCTGTAGTCTGTGTCCAACTGGACCTTTTGTTTTTTTTTGTTTGTTTGTTTTCTGTGAAACTCTACAGATGAGTGTCACTCACCAGTTTGGGGATCGATGTAGAACTTAGGAGGGTTCCCAGCCCCCCCCACGATGCTGTACCTCACCAAGTGAGGGCAGTCCGGGTCTGTGGCCGTCACCGAGGTGATCACCGTGCCTAGGGCCGTGTTCTCATTTACACCCACGGATGGACAGGACGTGAATACTGGGTCATGCTCATTCACCTGTGTCACTGTCACATATACTGGAACTGTGGCTGCAGTAGAGACAGAGGATCACAATGGAGGAGAGGAGGGGTTAGAGTGCTGAGACTCTGGACCGGAGGGTTGTGGATTAATGTAGAGTAGTGGTTAGAGCACTGGACTCTGGACCCGAGGGCAGCATGTTATTTGACAGCACTAGAAAACAACCAAGTACTACAACTACTTTCAGTACTATACCAATACAACTAGTTAAGGTGTTTGGACTCACTTGACAAAGACGGCTTTCCATTGTCTGACACAATGATATCAGCGGTGTACAGATGATCAACACAGTTTGGAAAATCATAGTCCAGAGTGTTATTTATCTAATAAAAAAGAAATGAACAGCAAGAGTTTGTGCAGATTAATTTCTCAGAGGTATATTTTCCCTGACAGCATTGGTGTGAGTTAAATCTACTGTGCCTATACTCTAGAGTTAATAAAAGGACCCCAGAAGAAACTAAGGAGTGTTTGGTTGGTCATAAACATCATACAACAAGTAAATGGTATCAGATTTATGGTAGTGTTATAAATTCATATTACATACAATCTCTACATTTTTAGTACAAATACAACTTGAAATCTGTGTAAAACTTAATTTGGAGACAAATGAGGATTAGGAGTGTATTTCAGAGAAACCCAGAAGGTACTGCTGATAAAGCATCACCGCTATTCTTTAAAATTATACACTCTAAATGTCCTCTGTGAAATGTTTTATGATACCCCTTGTTGTGTGTGATTGGTGGAATGATGTCATAAACACCATGAAAAATCATTCATTAACATGGATGATTTTTCCTGGTGTTTATGACATCATTCCACCAATAATAAATCATTCATCAAAAATCATTAATTAACATGGATGATTTTTCATGGTGTTTATGACATCATTCCACCAATCACACACAGTAGAATATCAAGCTCTACATAACAGAGCCACAGATTTCTCTATAGCATTCATGGGGTAACTGGGGCAGATTAGGGGCAGGTGAAAGGACACTGACCATCAGAGCACCCCTTGAGGTGATGTTGAACTTTTCATGGGACTTGTTGTTGGCTACGATGTGGTAGGTGAGGTGGGTAACAGTTCTGTCCTGGTCCACACACTCCACCTGGGCAAGAACTGAGCCCACTGGTTTGGTCTCAGGAATTGTGTCTCTGTTTATCACACAAACAAACAAACAAACAAACAAACAAACTGTGTATATTGTTTTCATACTACCAATTAAAGCTGTTCTTTAATCTCCCCCATATATATTTCACACCCAGATCAAATGCACAAAAACACATAAGATTTAAGACAACCTTAACAGTACGATGGCATAAGGCATACATATTTATCATGAGTAAAGGTGAGTTTGGATGTTTGGATGGACAAACAGGGGCATAGCCTTTCACAAGCTCTGCCACCAGCATGGCGTACAGACAAACCTACTCACAGAGAGGATGGGGGTGGAGGAGGAGTGCAAAAGAGGGGAGAGAAAAGAGGTACGGAGCAGTGGTGTGGAATGAAAAGATGTGAGGTTTAGCAGAAAAAAGTGGGAGGGGAGAGAAGTGAAACAGAGGGAGGAGGGGGTAGAGGTCGTGTAGAGGGTGGAGTAGAGAGGAATTGCACAGAGGGAGGAGTGGAGAGGGGTGAATTGGATAGAAGTAATGAATCATCTTACACTATCAGAGAAGGGCTGCAGTAGGGAGGGAGATCATTGACGTCCAGTACAGTGACAGTGACAGTTGCTGTGGCACTGACTTTGTGGACAGGGTCATAGGCCACCACCAGCAGACGGGTCACGTTGAGCAAACGGCTGGCCTCCAGGTCAAGATTGTATGTGGTTCTGATCATTCCAGTTCCTGAGGGAGCAGTACCATTTTTTACTGCTTATTTTATGCCTCACTAAATCTGTAGAGTGTTTCTGATGCACAAGGTGAAACAACAGCACAGAACCGACAGTGCCCTCAATGGGAGGTATTGAGTCTTGAGTTATTTGAGTTATTTGTCAAAGCTGACAGAAGATCATTTCCAATGGTTCAAACTCATCTCTCACTTTCAAGGCCTCATTAGAAGAAGTTGATAAACCCATTTTGGCACATTATTAAGCATGACATTTTAAATAGTTTGCAAAAAAGGTAATGACCAGGTACTAACTGGGCAATATACATCTTTAATGTCAAATTATTTAGAAACAAGTGTTTGAAACATATTGTTTGAATTAATGCTTTTAAAGGAATTAATAGTGATTTAAATTGACAGTGAAAATCCTGTTATTATAAAAAAATCATTTACTACTGGTTATGTTCAATAGTCAATAGTAGTAAAATGCTTTCCAACAGGCCCTTAAAATAGTGAAACTTGTAGAACCTTACACACAACATGATAAGCAAAAGACAGATTTGGAATGTCATCCCCACTAATGGCAAAGACAGTCTCACGCTGAGTTATCTGGAAGTTGTAGGGCGTTGTTGGAGGTATGATGTAGTAGTAGATGTTGGCTCCAATGTTTGAAACAGCAGTCACATTTGTGATGAAGGCGAATGGTCCGCTGTTCTCTGTGACAACAACAGACTGATTTCCCAGCCTTGAAGGAGAAACAGGACACCAGACTAAACCAACCCCTTCACCCTGACCACTACACACACCTGATCTCCCTACTATTAGGTCTGTTATTTACTTGACTTATTTATGTCAATAAATAGATTATTTAAATAAATGTATTAAATTAATGTATGTCAATGACTACATTATTTATTGTTGTCAGCTGGCTACTATGGACAAGAAGAATGAAACAGTACTTTGCTGTCAGCGTTACAGCTCGACTGGTGTTGATCTGACAATGTGAATTGACAGTTAGCTACCTAGCTAGCAGCAAAAATTCATAGCCTTTAGGCACCTGCATCACGTGGTACATGAAAAAAAGTTTTTTACTTAATAAGCATAATAAATAATAAATACCATTATATTGTAAATCTGGACTTTTGGTGGCAGTTTACCACGGTACACACAAGTAATGCCAAGATGGTCTGAATGGCCTGTTTTCACCATTATAATGTCCTTACATTCTAAGACTGTAGTATTCACCCCACCAGTGGTAAACACTGTGGCACGGACCCTATCTAGTCCATTGGGTCCTGACTTGAATTTACTCTTCACTCATCTGTGTCAGTCACTGTGATGTGAAAGTCCAGGGACAAATGGCAGAGCTGCCTTGCGCTGTACTCACGTAAAGCTGACAGAGGGAACAGGAAGCACCTCCACAGTGAGGGTACCACTGCAGGAGGTCCCGCCCTGTGACACTGTGATGTCCAGTTGGAACGTCTGGCAGGCAAAGAGGACAGAACTTTTATTGTTTGCCTTGTAAGGAGATCTCATTGTTCAACCGCCCCGCTGTATTTGCGCTGTCAAATGTTGGCACGTGTATAACACCATAACCAGAAAGACTTTTTCCAGATGATTCAATAAATAAATGTTTCGTCTTGGTATGCTGCAACAGGTCTTTATGTGCTGTAATGTAATCATTACTGACTGTAATGGGATTTTTTACATATTCGTTTGTGCTCTGTATGGCTGTAATGCAGCCACTATGTACTGTAATAAGGTCTGTATTTGGTTGTAATGAGATCTTTATGCGCTCTTTTAATGAGGATTAAATGTACTGTTTAGAAGTCTCTATGCACTGTTATGGAATCTTTATTGGCTGTAATGAGGTCTCTAAGGGCTGTTATGAGGCATTCTTCCATGTTGCTATGAGTAAATAAAGGAGCACATTGCAACAGTTCGGTTAGAGTCAGCTGAGCTCCATTTATATGAAAACAAAGTTAACTCAGTTCAAAGAAAAATAAATGTTAGAGTCACACCCTGAACAGGCTGCCTTGTGACTGCCACAAGGGTTACTATCAAACTGCAAACAGAAAGCACAGAAAAGGCAGGGATAGGTTGAGAACCAACTGCCAACTGGAACAGCAGCACTGGCAACCAACATCAACAGGGTCCAAAACTCACTTTACTCGGCTCAAACCAGACAGAGTGAGGTGGCGTGAAATGTCAGTGTCTTATCATAGCTAATGTTTGAATTACTTATATGGCGAAGACAAAGGTCTATCTACATCAGTGGCCAGGCCTTTCAGCTGATGTGTTCCTAATGAACCAGTCTTTCTACTTGTTGCTAATGACAGAGGCTCTGAGCCTGTGTCCCTAATGACTCAGTCTCCTGACGTGTTGCTAAGGACACAGCCTTTTCTCCTGATGTCTTGCTAATGATAGAGTTTCTTTGCTTGGGTTGATACATATACGTATCCTGAAAGATGCAATTGCTGGTCAGGCTGGTCTCACCCCAGGCCCCCGGAACCCTGTGGAAGGACTCCTCACCACAGCCCGGCTGTCGATTGTGAAGTTGGCAGCTGGAACACTGGTTAGCGAGCACTGCAAAATAAAACAGTCCAAATCCTTATCATCACCTCAATAAAAAAACAAGCTTTAAAAGTAGTAGCTGTTGCTAGGTGGGTTTTACCGTGAAGTTGCCTGTTCTGAGATCAGTGGGCTGCACCACATAGAGTATAGAGGAAGGGGCCAAGTCCTCATTCACCTGCACACTTGATCCCCCTGCCAGTCACACATCACACAAACAAACCCACAAACAGGATAACCAGTACCTGTGAGATGTGCTGCCGCTTTCAGAAGCAAATCCCTGCTGACTCTGGCTCTCTGAAACACTCACCTAATGACATTAGTCCTGTTTCATCCTAATAGCATGTTTGAGTCTCCAGAACCTAACAGAGTACGGCAATATTTAACTGATCATCTGCACTACTAAAAACGGCCCATAGGTGGTACACCTGCATGCTCCAGAGCCTACAATTAAGTGAACAATTATGACAGCATCGCATGACTGCTGAAGAAGGTGAAACTGGAGAGCTATATAAATGTCACATACAAATCTAAACCAGACACACGCTTATAGACTTACTCAGAGCTCAAGTAACATTATTCTGTTACGGTAAATCTCCAAGCATCATAAAAGTCTATGTCCCTACATCAGTAAGACTGCTAAGTCTGAACTGCTAGCGATACAAGCAATTGCTGTTAGAACATGAGAGAATTCTTCATGTTCATGTCATTTATTTTTGTTCTGATTTTTCAGCACACTGGCCAATAGGTAATAACAATAGACCATAAACACAACATATCACAATAAACAGTTACGATAGGCAGCAAGAAAAACTATATTGTGTTGACAATCTATGATCACAGTACTTCCCTCAGTAATGCCTTATCTGTATGGTCACCTATATTTAGATTAAGATTCTTTCATTTTGCATGTAACTTAATGCTGCTAATGTCAGATTATTATGAGGAAAAAAAATACTTCAGAAGAAATCAGAAGAATTTAGATGTCTGTGCTAGCCCACACACTGGTGTTACCTCTCTTTCTTGTTGTTTTATTGGGTGAAAAAGTTTGGATGACCCAGCTATATCTGTAACAACCTGAAGGTCACAGCTAAAATCAAAGGGCACCATGTTAGCTATTAATGGTTATCATTCCTGCAACTGATGCCATTGGTCATCCACTGACACCTTATTGTGCAGAAGTAGCTGCAGTAAAGGCAAAAATACCCATCCTCCGCCTGAACATCACAGTGGAAAACGTGGAACATTAAAGAGAGATTTTATTTGGAGAGTGAATGTTTTCATTATTGTTTAAGTGATTAATTTCAATATGTTAGACATAATGTATTACAATTTTAACCATAAATAATATTTTAATAGTTCTTATATAAATTAAACACAATGTGTTTGACAGTGACCCAGTGACACAGACAAGTAGCCTCTTGCATTCTAGGTGTATAAAAAAGCGGCAGTGTAGCATAGTGGTTAAGGAGCAGGACTCGTAACCGAAAGGTTGCCAGTTCGATCTCTGCTGGGACACTGCTGCTGTACCCTTGGGCAAGGTACTTAATCCACAATTGCCTCAGTAAAATATCCAGCTGTATAAATGGATAACATTGTAAAAGAATTATAACCTATGTAAGTCGCTTTGGATAAAAGCGTCTGCCAAATGAATAAATGTAATGTAAATGTAATCAGGTGTAATTTGTGCAAGGTACCATCTAGCTACACCAGATGTTCACTGGCCCTCACACTGCCATTGTCAGTTGTTAATACAGTAACACCAGGAAGATTGTATTTTTAAATTTCCACTATTCTGTGAGCTCTAGAAGACTAATTGTGATTGGAGTCACCTGCACTGCTGAACTCTGCAGGACACCTGAGGGCTGGCCTGATGAGAACAGTCAGGATGGTGATACTGTCTACCCCACAGGTCACCTTGACTGTGTACTGGCTTGTGGTCCTGTAGTTCAGCACTGCAGCACTGCTCAGAGTCACCTGCAGAGGGGGAGAGAAAGGTTCTTACATCATCCTCAGAGGGAGGGGTGAAAGTTGTTACATCACCTAAAAAGGGAGAGGTGAGCGATCTCACAGTACAGCCCCTGCAGAGGGAGAGGTGAATGTTCTTATATGACGTGCAGAGGAAGAAGTGAATGTTCTCACAGTATATCACCGTCAGAGGGTGGACATTCTTATGTCAAGGGGAGGGGGGAAAAGGGAAAGTTCTCACTTTTCTTTAGTGGAGGACAACACAGGTAGGGAGACAGAGGAAACTGTTTATTTAGTTTGTTATGTGGGAGCTTCCTAACTGTGCTCATGTGGACATCCCACTAGAGAAGAGATATTTTCATTAATCATTCATTTATCCCTCCTTATCCTTTAAAAATTACAAATAAACAGGGTGGATGAAGAGCAGCTAAATGGCTGTTAATGCAAATTTCTCAATTTTTTCACCTTGTGTGAGAAGCACTAAACAACTCTGAATCCCACTGCTTTCACATACAGAATACATTCATCCAGTATCTCAGGACAAATGATGTTCTGGTCTTGTCCCTAAAATGATCCAATGTTTCAGAAAAAAAGGAAAAGAAACTGGAATATTTTGCTTTGATGCAGATATAATCAACAGATGTTTTCTGAATATGCAACACCGTATGTGCCCATTCAACATGAACATCAGAAAGTGAGTAATCTCTATAGTAAACATTTGCAACAAACACTTTCAGATAATGTGTGTTTTTGTCACCATGGCATTTATCACATATCAATGAAATGAGCCAAGAGGAAATCAGCGTAACATTTGGAAAGGCAGGGTGCTGGCTTGTCTGTTCTGGTGAAAAAAAATTTATGAAATCTGGATTTATCTGGAAGTTATAAATGGTGTTGGAATAGGTATTTTTGGAGTGAACTCACATAAAAAGTGGACCCATTCCTGGATGTCTGGAAGAATGTTTCTGCACTGCCAGGATCCACAGAGGTTATTTTTGGTGCTGAGGTTGCAGCCGTTGTGGGACACCCACCGGAGAATATCTGTGTCCCTGGAGGGCTTGTGTCAGCAATAGATACTGTTTGAACTGCAAAGCAAAAATATTACAGTGTTATTATTTTTGTTGTTATTACAACACAAAAAAAAAAAATCACATTCATTTTGTTTAAGACACAGACCAACTCCCAAACATCAGTGCTGTATTTTAAACTCAAAGTGCCAGTTGCAATGATCCAACTGAAGGGTTAAACCGTGAGTTTAGGTCAATATGCCACTGAGCTGTATTAACACTGGAACAGCTGTTCCTTATCTCACAGACTAGTAACAGCTCTTCCACTTTGTTTTCAATGGTTAAGGACTAATGGTAATGTTATACACAAATGCTTTTAAAAGTGTATCTAAGATCCAGAAGGTATTCAGTCAGAGCAGGCTGCACTTACAAGTCTGAGCATGGGTTCCAAGTCTGCACACTGAAAACACAGACAGAAAAGCTGTTTTTAATGCACAACTTTTCCCAAGAAACAACAAACAAAATAAAACATAAAGGTCAGGGAAGACATGGATCATTCTCTTTTCCTGAAGTTTGAAAAGGAAGGTGACCCCATTTCTACATTTTTCACTTGCTTAGCAGACTCTTTGTCAGGGCAATGTACATAGCATACAGTTTCCATTTAACTTGTTCATACAGTTGGTTTTTTATTAAAACAGTGCTTTATCACATTGTCCTGATTGGATGGGTACTAAAAAATCAGAAGAAGCAAAATGGCACATACCTTGTAAGATGAGAAAGATGCAGTTGATGCGATACAGCATTCTGATCATCTATTCTGCAAGTCACATGGACAGACAGACAGACAGATGGAGCATGAACTGTAGTGGCAGAGTGTTTGAGGGACTAAAGCTATACCCCATCATTTTCCATAACAGGCAGAGAGGTTTTGTTTATGGTGGCAACCAAGCTGGCAGTTGTTCAAAAGTGAAACCGCAGCACTCATCCAACAGCATTGCACCGCCTGTGAACCATGGTATCACCCTTACACGAAGGTGGCAGTTGGTAGCAGGGTGTGATTCCTTTGTAACTATTCTCACATAATACACTGATAAAAATGAATAAATTAAGCACAAAGACTTTGTGCCATGTAATCCCAAACTGATAATGAGTCTGACACCCACACTAATAAAGCAGAAAAAATCTGATCTGTATATGCAAACAAACACACATACATGCAGGCATGCACACATACACACACATATTGATACATTCCAGCACAATAGACACTTTTTTATCTGTACATTTTGTAACCCTTTTATACAGCCGGACATTTACAGAGGTGGCTGAGGTCCCTGAGGTCCATCATCACCACCAGAATCCATTTGGTCTACAACTCTAATCCACTACCCTCAGGTTTAGAGTCCAGTGCATTTATAACTGTTTTTCCCCACATCATGCACTGAAAACGCTGCAGTTGTTTTTGGAGGCTTTACCAGCAGTCAGCATACTCTGCCAGTTGCTCCGTAATGCTGTAGCCAACCTTTTCATTGCGTAGATTAGTGCGGTTGTTATACTTGTTTTATGTTCAGTGTTCTCTGCGTGTAATTTTAGTTTACCGTTGTTTATTCGTTTAAGCATATGTTACGTGACGATTTCATTCCAAGGAAAAAGATTTTAGAAAGTTCCCGCCGCAAAAGTTAAGGAATTATTCCACAAACTGTTACGCAGTAAGATGTATTTTCAGTTGAAGTCTGTATGTAGTCTAAGTGTCGGATTTCACAATACAGACATTTGCAGCCCAACAAGGTAGCAATGGAATATTTACTCCCGAAAATCGCAGTATTCACACGTAACCTCGTGTTAGCATTGAAGTTGTTTCAAACTCAAATGTCGACTGTACACAGTAACATAGCACTGCGGAGCGTGGTGTCTCGAACGCATAAGCGTTATCGAAAGGCTTGCTGCCTGGTCTTCATGTTTTTTTTCTCTACACTACACTTCCCGGCAAGCTCCGTTGTCATCTTGGAACGCATACTCAGTGGATCATCTGATAGCTGCTGGCAGGCGGAGACCTGACAGGATGGTGGAGATCGTAATCTGGGAATAGCAATAGTGCAGAGCGAATAACGGTTTTGGCTGGTGAAAACTTTGCTTGGTGCATGTGAAACTAAGAAGGAGCGAAAAGTCACGACTAGAAACAGCGATGCAGTTCAAATACAGAAGGCATCGGTCTGTTTAAGTGAAGGGTTGGGTCTGCTGGAGTTTCTGCCTTAGTTAAGTTGCTAAGTGTGTCAGTCCGCTGGCCAAGATGTCCATGGAGGAGCAGAGCCATCCCAGTGCGATGGTGGCATCGGAGGCTGGACCGCAGTGGCTACGGGAAGAGATGGAGCGTCTCGCCCGGGAGCTGAGTGAGACGAGCCGGGAGAAGATTCAGGCTGCGGAATACGGGCTGGCGGTTCTGGAGGAGAAACAGCGGCTGAAACAACAGTATGACGAGTTGGAATTGGAGTATGAGACTGTACGCCAGGAGCTCGATCAGCTGAAAGAGGTAAAAAGCAGACAGGGGCATGAGGTGTAAGCAGTAGTTAGCTTATCAGCTAACTATCCGTCTGTTGTACTGCTAACAAACCTGCTCGCTACTGACTATTCAAACTTTTGAATTGTCCAGCAAGTGAATCTGCATGGCTGACTGTTACATAAACAAAAAGCCGTGCATCGCTCGTTATCTTGAGGGAAAAATCTGTCAAGAAGTCAGCAAGCTAGCACATTTGTCAGCGTTTAGATTTTATTATTTCTTCTTTATTTATTTTAGACAGGATATTAATGTTATTGACATTGAAAATAGAAATGAGGGATTTTCGGATCCTGTAGGCTAATTTAAACCTACGGTAATTGTGTCACTTCGTTGGTGTGTGTGTGTGTGTGTGTGTGTGTGTGTGTGTGTGTGTGTGTGTGTGGTAAAGGGGGCGGGGGTGTCGGCAGGAGATGAACTGTCAGAATGGAGTGGTGGTTTTCATTAATGCGTGGAAGTAGAGACTGTAAGTTTTTAAAATTGATTACAATAGCGCATGTTCTTTCCGAGTCGTTGTTTGTCTACAATCAGACAATCATGCAATCAGAGCGGAGCGGGTGAAGTTTATCGTTACAGCAGGGGTGCACCTAGTTGCAACCAAGTCCAAAGCCCAATTCTATTGACGGTCGAGCGCTGTATTAATCTAAGCACGTATGAGACCTGTTGCGTGTCCACAGCTGTGTGTTGTAGCTCAGTATTGGTAAAAACAAAATTCAGAGCGAAATAGTGCACACATGATCTTATAGTTCCCTCTCTGTTTAAGTGCTACAGTGGAAACGAAACCCGGGGCTCTTTCTCAGGCGTAATAATGTGCTGAGATCTCTCTCCCGCCGGAGATGATGACTCAGACGGGAAGTTCCAGTGGAAGTGTCAGGAATGTGGAAGTTTGCCAGAGAGGACTGGGGAGAGTAGAATGCCCTGCTGTCAGAGACAGATGTTAGATTTACAAGGGAAATTTGGAGGGATTAGCAAGTCGTAGAACCTGTAGTAGTCTTCCACTGCCTCCTATTCTATCCTCCTAATTCTGCCGCCTTCTGTTCCACTAATTCTGCTGCATACTGTTCCACCGATCGTACTGTCTCCTGTTATACTGATCCCAAGGCCCCTTATTTCACTATTCCCACTGCCCTCTGTTCCACTGATTCCGCTGTCTCCTGCTGTATCCTGTTCCACTAGTTTGTATTACACTGAGTCAGGTGTGCTGAGGAACGCTGTAGAAGCAAACATATGAGAAAGGGTATCCGTTTTCATGAGTTTCAGTTTAGGGCAGTTAAGGGAGCTACACAGATCAACCAGTACTCATATTATATGGATGTGTCAATATGATCATCTGTGTCCACCAAGATTAGAATGCACACCACTGGATCTGCTCTGAACTGATGCCCACAGACAAGCAGTGCGGTTTATAGTGCAGGGCAGACTGTAGACTTCACTAACTTGATTGAGCAGTAACATCATTGGTGGCCTATGTAGTAACAGAAAGCTGTGTGACATCTCTCATTGCACACACAGAAGCTAGAGCTCCCTGGAGTGGAGATGTCAGAAGCACATTCCCTCACATGCCATTTGCTGGGAACGGTTAGAAGTAAGTCTGCAGGGAGCGTTACAGGTAACATTACAGAGAGTATTACAGGTAGCATTGCAAGGAACATTACAGGTGGCATTGCAGTAAGAATTACAGGGAGTGTTCCATGTTCCATGACAGGGAACATTATGGGTAGTAGAGAGCATTACAGGAAGCAGAACAGCATATGTGAGAGCACCCAGAGAAAGAGAGAGAGAGAAAGCAAGCCCTGAGTGTGAGGGGCTTTCATCTGCCCCCCTGAACTACGTACATACATGCACAAACACTTATGCGCGCACACACACGCACACACACACATGCACACGCACAGTTTGTCTAGAGCTTTGTTTCTGCTGAACTTTTGATCTGTGAGCGTCACAGAAGCCTGCTCTTTAGTAATGAGGTAATCTTTTCCAAATGGCACTGAACAGTCCGTAATCCCTCCCTTATGTCAGCTAAGAGGATGAGTCTTGTATTTCTAAAAACGGCTCATGAGTTTGGACACTGGCCAGGAACAGGCCCTCTGACTCTCCTGTGACAGTCAGATAGCAGCCTCACATAGCTGGGATTCACCCCTGAGTTAGGTTATGGGTTATTGACACAGGTATGTTCAGGCTCTTAAATGCATCACCATGTGTACGGTGGCCTGCTGTGGTCTGCCCTGGTGGTGTGAGAGAAGATCTGAGCTTGAAGGCCCACCTCTAAGTCCTTCCTGTGCTGGATTACAGCATGAACCCAGAGTCAGGGTCCCATCAACACACTGCTGTTTTTATTGGACTAGAAGATTAAGTATTATCTCTGACAGTCTGGAATGGGGTTCAAGGGGCTAGTGGGGGAGATTATAGATGATTATTGATAACTGTTATACTGCACATACACACCCTCACATGCTTACTGACATGCACACATGTATGCATGCAGGCTTACATACACACAAACATGCACACACAAAGTATTCACCCCCTTGGAGTTTTGCCACATTTTGTTACACTGAAAAAGTGACAGTTTAATGCATTTGAATGGATTTTTTTCCTACATTAAAGAAAACATATGCTTTAATGGAGGGAAATCTTTTTATTGAAAAAGAAAATTGAATGAAAAATGGAAAACAGAAAAATCCACCTTGGATAAGTATTCACCCCCCTGACTTATTTTGCATTTTGCAGCAATTACAGCCTCAAGTCTTTTGAGATGTTTTCACATTGTTCGGGTTTAATTTTTGCCCACTCTTCCATGCTAAACTGCTCTAGTCGTTGTACAGTACATGGGGACCGTTGGTGTACAGCAATCTCAACTGCCGCCGCAGATTTTCTATTGGGTGGACTTTGACATGGCAATTCTACGACATTCACTTTTTTGTCTTGAGAAACTGCAGGGTTGCTTTGGCTCTGTGTTTGGGGTCGTTGTCTTGTTGAAAGATGAATCTCCATCTGAGTTGCTGAGGGATCTGCCTATATTTTCTCCATCCATTCCTATTTCGATTCTGACAAGCCTACCAGTCCCTGCCAATGAAAAGCAACACCACAACATAATGCGGCCACTGCCATACTTCACAGTGGGGATAGTGTTGTCAGAGTGATAAGCAGTGCTCTTCTTTTGCCAGATGTAGTATTTAGCATTAAGGCCAAACAACAGATTTTTTATTTCATCAAACCGCAGAATTTTCAGAGACTCACATTGTCTCCTACATGCCTTTTGCATACTCCAAATGGGACTTAATGACATTTTTTAAAAGTATGGCTTCCTCCTTACCACCCTAGCATACAGCCTAGATTTGTGGAGCACCTGAGCAATTGTGTCATTCACAGTTTCTCCCATTTCAGTAGGGAAACGTTGTAGGTCTTTCACTGTTATCCTCAGCCTCTTGGTTGCTGCTCTGACCAATGTCCTTCTTGCCTGACTGCTCAGTTTTAGAGGACGACATGGTCAGTGAAGATTCTGAGTAGGTTTGTGTTACCTCCACTTCTTGACAGTTGATTTCAAAGTGTTTTGTGGGATTCTCAAAGCTTTGGAAATCATCTTGTATCCCTTCTCTGACTTGCATCTGTCCACAGCTCTTTCCCTGAGTTGTGGGGAAAGCTCCTTTGACTTCATATTTCCTTGTATTGAATTCCCAGTGGGACCTTATGCAGACAAGTGTATTTAAACTTACAAAGACTGGTGTGTTTGAACTAAACTGTTATCCACTTGAGTCACATACGGGTGGATACCATGAACTCTGAAGGCAATTGGATGAGCCAGAGCTTACCTAGGGGAGTTATTGCTAAGAGTATGAATACTTCTCCAATAAAGATTTTAGGAGTTTTGTTTTTAATTATTTTAGCCTCTTTTTTTAGAACATTGAAAGTGTAGAGTACGTTGTGCAGATCAGAAGAAAAAACATCTAAATTGATCAAGGTTTTGGGTTATAACACAACAAAATGTGGTAAAAGTCCAGAGGGGTGAATGGTTTCTCTGTCCACTGTGTATACACACACACTCACACACATGCACTCAGACAGGTAAACACTTGCTCTCATGCCGGTGTGTGTGTGTGCTATGTTCATTGAACTTTTGGGGTATTTAACCATGAGCCGTAGTGAGAAGCGCAGTACAGAGTGTCCCAGGGGATTGAGAATTCATGGGGGCTTAGAGCCACAGAGAGATCTTAAGGCCACAGATGCTGAACATGCTAAAAATGCTGAGCACTGCTGAACAGGCTGCGCAGGCCGAACACCTCCCGGTGGATCATACTGGATCAGACATGCTAATCCCCACTATGTCACATACGTGACCCTGAGCATGTCTGTCCTCCACACTCAAGGAGCATGAAGCTCAAAACTCCTGGACACCGGAGGGTGCAGGGCCTCTGCCCATCTGTGAGCAGATGAGGGGGAGCTAAGGGAGGGGCCAGGTGGAGGCCCATAGCCCTGTGGCTTCTAGAGGGGAGGAGTCAGGCCGGTCACCTTAGTGATGACACTAACCCCCACCATCTGGGCTTTGTGTCACACTCGCGTGCAGAGGAGATTGCCATCTGCACAGTATAGGTTATATTATATTAAAAGCCATAGAGGTATTACTATATGAATGTGTGCAGGGACTGGAGTTATGTTAGACTACATTCATATCTATTTTAGGTGTTGATGCCTAAGCGACACATTCAGCGTATTCAGAGTCCATTCAGTTATCATGAAGCCAGTCATAAAAATAAGGTAGAAAGGTTAGAATTTCCCCCCAGTCTCTGGAGTTATGAATGGCAAAGCAGTTATGAGTATGGTTTGATTGGCATGAAACTCAGTTACAGAGCTGACCATTGGCTCCAGATTTACAGTGGAAAAGGGAAATAATGAGTCAGGCTGGTTACAGTTCCATAGTAGAGAAGGAGTATAATGAGCCAGCCTGGGTCCAGCTCTACAGTGGAAAAAGAGCATAATGAGCAAGGCTGGTTTCAGGCAGGCACTTCTGTATGATGTAGGCAGAACACCAAGTATTGGAGAACAATACCATGAATAAGAAAGTAAAATGCCAGTAAAACCTCTGGTATGTGAAGTTTGCTTAAACTGTCAAGCTTCGCAATGATGAAAAACAAATTCATGACTCTGTCTCCCCTGTTTGTAGTGCACCTGCGGCTCCACAGTGTCTTAGCAATCACGCCTCAGTTTGGTTGTTTTGTTTTTGCGTAGCAGGACATCGGACATGTGCCGAGTCTATCGGCTTCCCTGCACCGCAGTCCTCTAATACCGATCTCCTGAAATGTCTTTGTGGTGAAATTGCAGCGTGATACAATTGAGCTGGCGCATTTACACATTATAACAAACACTGAGTGTTACCAGCATGTTGTATTAGACGAAATATGGCTTTACAGAGGTACCATGTTGGTGTGCAGTACAGGGGTTTTGTCATTGTCACATGATCACTGAGACGTTATTGCTTATTACTACAATGATTTATGAAGTAGGTGAGTTTTGCCTGTAGCTGCAGACATTGCAGCATAATGTGAACCATTCCCAGTAGACCTCCTTTAAAAAGAGCTTCTGCTTATACTCCTATTATCATTAATAATATGATTATCATTATTGTTTTTTATGTTCAGTATTTGTTTCTTCCCTGCCTGCCATGCACCCTAGCTGTGCTTAGTGACCAGAGAATGGCTTTGCACTTATTCTCACAGGCTCGAGGGCTTACAGACAGCTGATTCGTGGAGTAAATACGATATATACAAACTTTCTTTATCAGCAACCTTTGACTCCCAGGTGCTGTAGAGCATTGACTCTGTGCTCCCCCGCATTCGCAGTTGCGGGCGCAGAGATTAGTGTGTAATCCCAAGGATTGGAGGACATCTCTGAATGAGTCGCACATCTGAGATCAGCCAAGGACTTGGTGTCATGGCAACAAAGGAGCTCTGAGCCCACCTGTCAAGAGGTGTGACCCCGATCATCCCCTAATGACAGAGGAGAGGGGTGGGTGCGGTCACAACAGTGTGACAGCAGGGCCACTTCCTGCTGGCAGGGGTCGCTGTCTGTGCGTTTGTGTCCCTCTCCTGAAGAAAGGTGGAGACAGATGAACGGATGGAGCCTGATGTCACATTCACGTCTGTTTGGTGTGCTCAGATATTGGAGAGAGTGTGGCTGCACTCAGGGCTTAGCCTGAAACTGTGGGGAGAAGAGACAAGCTGACATATGAAACTGACACACCAATCTTGGCAGACTGCCCCCTCCCAACCCCCCTATAAAAAAAATAAATAAATTCCTGGGTGACAGCACAATGCCGGAGAGCAAAACATTACATTACATTATTGTCATTTAGCAGACGCTCTTATCCAGAGTGACTTACACATTTACAGTTTTTACATGTTATCCAGTTATACACCTCAATATTTACTGAGGCAAACCCAGGTTAAGTACCTTGCCCAAGGGTACAGCAGCAGCGCCCCAGCAGGGAATCAAACCTGCAACCTTTTGGTTATGAGCCCCACTCGTATGAACCAAGACACAGAAAGCGAACCAATGTTTATAGACAGAGGAGGCAGTGATTCGGCTGCTGCAGCAATGTGCAATTGACAGAATTCTGGAGGTTTAATTCCCGCCGAGGGTTTCACTTGTCTGATGTATTGGAGTTCTTCCTTTGATTTGTTGGTTCTTTTTCTTGGTCTCCCCATTAGCTGTCCTGTTGGCCATCCTCCCCCCGTCCCGCTTCTTTTACTGATGTGGTCTTAAATGTTCCAAAGACGGTGACTGAATGTCTCACTGTAGCTCATTTGAATGCTCAAAGCTTTATTCAGAAGCACAAACCTTTTTAGGGACTCAAGTCAAGCAGAGATGCAGGTCTGAATGAAGAGAAAACATTTCAGATGAAGGTCTTTTTCCTTCCTGATTACATCAACGGCGGATGTTGCTCAACCAAATGTGTGCGCTGAATATAAACACAATGTTCCTAGAGTGTCCTAGAGGATTTTTAAAAGGATTGACAGATCTTTTGAAACCACTGCCATCGTGCTTTGTGCCTCATGCTCTTTCATTGTGAAGTGTAGAGTAATGTTAATCTCTGTCCAAACCCCTCCCTTAAACTTTTACTTTAACAACACAGCTCCTCCATTCCCCAGGCCTTTGGACATGCTCACTCCAACCAGCGGAAGGTGGCAGCAGACGGGGAGATCTGGGAGGAGTCTCTGATCCAGGAGTCAGCCTCCAAGGAGGCGTTCTATGAGCAGAGGGTCCAGGAGCTACAGACAGAGATCAGACAGATCCGGAATGTTCTGGTCAACACCCAGTCTGAGAATGAGCGCCTGGCAACCATTGCTCAGGAGATGAGGGAGGTAAGTTTAAGCCCACCCACAATCCTCAAAGAGCATGCTCTGCAGTGTAACCCCACCCCAGGTCCTCAAAGAGAATGCTCTGTGGGCAATATGTAATGATCTCATCCCAAGGTCTGAATACAGATCCCTGAAGTAAGTGGAATCTCTTAGGGATTGGTGTTGGAACCTGTTCCTTAGTTTGTTTTCTCCCCTAGTACACCTGCTGAAGACCAGATCTGAGTTTGTCTACAGTAATTTGATCAGCATTTGAAGGATCAGCTTGTTTCGTGCTACCAGTTTTTAAGGGCGTCAGTGTCCTTAACATATCCACATGATGATCCATGCTACTGCTCTGCTGGATACAAAAATGCAGCATGTGCGATCACAAAAGACAATCAAGGATAATCACTTACGTGTTGTGGTATTCACCCTCTGTGTCTTAAATTTGGTACGGAATTTAAAGAAACTGAGAAATATGAGTGACTTTTGCCATTGCACACAGTGAACACACCGCTTCTGTGAAAGGTTAACTATGTCACAGATGTGCCGTTACTATCGGAAGATTTCAGAGAAATCAGCCTTTGACGAATGCTCATCCCATTAGATGCTCTTTGTATTATATTTAGTACCAGAATGTAATACAATGTGTATTGAAACGACTGTATTAGGCAACACTTCTGTAGCAGCAGTAATGAAAAATAAGTGGCAAGATTCAAAATCTACATCCTAAACAGTTCTTTCACCTCCTCTGAATGAAGCGGATTTCTTTTACACCATCAAAATTTCAGGTGAAATGTACTCCACAATTGTAGAGGACTGGGATCACCTTGTCCAAGCAACTTTTTGGTCCACACCTGAATGTTCAGGAAAAAAGCTTTCACGCCTGATTAAAAAACAGACTCTCGAGATAAATGAACCCTGGAAATCCCCTCCAAGCAGATCAAGTATGGAAGCACCTCTGTTTATATAAACAGCCTTCAAAAGGACATTAGAAGCAAAATGGTTATTTTCACCAATGATACTGAACTTGGAGGTGTAGTTAACAGTTGCGAAGCTACTAAAGTGATGCAAAAAGATTCAAATGGAATCTAAAACTGGGTAGTTGCCTGACAAATTAAATTTAACATTGCCAAATGTGCCAAAATGTGGGCAATAAAAATATACAATGCGTGTAACACGTAACAGCTGACCAAAGTCTATCTGGATCTAAACCATAGCTGTAAAAAACAATAGGATCCTGGTATATAAGCTATTGCAAAAAGTATTAATTACAAATTCACAGAGGTTATATACATGTATTTATACAACTCGTATTTCATACAACACTTTTGTCAGCCCAGATTTAGAGAACTGTGTCCAGTGCTGGGAGCAATTTTTGGGAAAAACCATTTTAATGTATATATTTCCAAAGCTTGATACATTACCCTACTGTTTTTCTCTCCAGAACAGTGAAGTGGTGGAGATTCAGCGCACTCGGCTGTGTGAGGACATTAAGGAATATAAGTTCCGTGAAGCGCGTCTTTTACAGGACTACACTGAGCTGGAGGAAGAGAACATCTCACTGCAGAAACTGGTGTCCCATCTGAAACAGAACCAGGTCTGTCATATACAAACCTAACATTTATTGTTAACATGTGAGAAAATGCTCTCTCAGGACATGGAATGTGTTTGATTAATGTCTTAATTCTCTAATTTGGAACAAATTGAAACCGGGTTCATCCTGTCCCCCTCTTTTGCCCTGCTCAGGTGGAGTTTGAGGGCCTGAAGCATGAAGTCAGGAGGTTGGAAGAGGAGCTGCAGTTCCAAAACAGCCAGCTGGAGGGCACCATGCGCCTGAAGGAGATTGCGGAGCGGCAGCTCGGGGAGGCGCTGGAGACTGTGAAGACGGAGCGCGAGCAGAAGAACAGCCTGCGGAAGGAGCTGTCCCAGTACCTGACCATCGGGGACTCCTTCCACCACACACCCCTCAGCCTCGACCTCGACAGCCTCAAGCTGAGCGATGACGCCGCCGAACCCAACAACGATGACGTCCTCAGCGCCTATGAGAGCAGCCTGAGCAAGCTGGCCGATGACGATGGTCACAGCAAGCTACCCAGGTCCAAGGGGGGTGAGCTTTCCCACCCCCCAGCCCCCAGTCTGGTGGACGACCTGCTTAGCGAGTTGAACCTCTCAGAGATCCAGAAACTCAAACAGCAGCTCCTGCAGGTACTGATTAATATCAGTGCTATGAGGATGTGTACTAGTGCTGTGAGGGTGTTTATTAGCATTGTGATTGGCTGTGAGGGTGTTTATTAGCATTGTGATTGGCTGTGAGGGTGTTTATTCACATTGTGCTGGGCTGTGAGGGTGTTTATTCGCATTGTGCTGTGCTTTGTGGGAGTTTATTCGCATTGTCCTGCACTTAGAGGGTGTTTGTTAGCATTGTGCTGTACTGTGAAGGTTTTAGTAGGATTGTGCTGTGCTTTGAGGGTGGTTGTTAGTGTT
This sequence comes from Megalops atlanticus, assembly GCA_019176425.1. Classification (NCBI taxonomy): domain Eukaryota; kingdom Metazoa; phylum Chordata; class Actinopteri; order Elopiformes; family Megalopidae; genus Megalops; species Megalops atlanticus. The sequence continues at coordinate 18,535,241 of CM032879.1, forward strand.
GTGCTATGATGGTACTCCTTTGTTCTAGGTGGAGAGGGAGAAGGTGAGTCTGGTGTCTGCCCTGCAGGACACCCAGAAGCAGCTGGAGCAGGCCAGCGGGGCTCTCTCCGAGCAGCAGGAGAGGCTGAGCCGCCTCACAGACGACCTCAGCGCCATGAAGAAGCTGCAGGCCGGCAAGGAGCGACGCACGGCCCTGGACAGCGAGAAGGAGCACGACAGCCACGAGGACGGGGACTACTACGAGGTGGACATCAACGGCCCCGAGATCCTGGAGTGTAAGTACCAGGTGGCCGTGGCGGAGATCGGGGAGCTGAAGGAGGAGCTGAAGGGCCTGCGGGCGGCATACCAGGAGTGCCAGGCCACGCAGGCGGAGGAGACGGGCCGCCTGGAGGCGGAGGTGGCGACGCTGACCGAGAGGCTGTCGTCCCTGGAGACCAGCAGCCGCGCAGACCGCGAGCGGGCGGAACGTCTGGAGAAGGAGCTGCAGACGGTCAGCGCTGCGGCCGGAGAGTCCCAGGGCAGCCTGAGCGTGGCGCAGGACGAGCTGGTCACCTTCAGCGAGGAGCTGGCCACACTCTACAACCACGTCTGCATGTGCAACAACGAGACGCCCAGCCGCGTCATGCTCGACTTCTACAAGGAGGGAACCAAGGGGCTGTTCTCTGAGGGCGCTCGGCCGGAGAACGCCGACAACGCCCCGGCTTCCCCCAACCCTCTGCCCTCCCCAACCTCGGACCCGCGCAGAGAGCCCCTGAACATCTACAGCCAGGTGGCCATCATCAGGGACCAGATCAAGCACCTGCAGATGGCGGTGGACCGCACCACGGAGTTGTCCCGCCAGCGGGGGGCGACGCTGGAGCTGGGCCCTGTGGTGGATAAGGACAAGGAGGCCTGCATGGAGGAGATCCTGAAGCTCAAGTCACTCCTGAGCACCAAAAGGGAGCAGATCGCCACCCTGAGGACCGTTCTGAAGGCCAACAAGCAGGTGAGAGGCGGGACACACAGGGGGCACTCACTCAGTGAATAAGTCAGAAAAGACGCATTGTATTTGCATACACAATTTCTGTATACAGTAATAATTACCTACAGTTAATAACTACCTACAATTACCAATTCATTGTATTTATAATGTGTGAAAACATCGGTGAACAAGCTTTTTTAAAAGCCTGAATTGTTCAGAATTAAGGAAAGAATGTGAGAATAAAGAAGAGACTAAGAGACTAAAGGAAAGTGTAGAGTTCAGATCTCATATCCTCCTGTATGAGTTAATCCAGATAGATCTCAGAGTGCTAAGGCTGTATTCCGGATAGTCCGGGCTGATGTGAGATCGCTCCTGTCTGACACAGACAGCGGAGGTGGCACTGTCCAGTCTGAAGAGTAAGTATGAGGCGGAGAAGGCCACGGTGACCGAGACCATGATGAAGCTGCGCAATGAGCTGAAGGCTCTGAAAGAGGACGCTGCCACCTTCTCCTCCCTCAGAGCCATGTTTGCCACACGGTAAGACCATGTTCAGCATATGGTTAGAGCCATGCTTACCACACAGTGAGGCCATGTTCATCTCATGGTTAGAGCCATGTTTGCCACACAGTAAGACCATGTTCAGCACATGGTTATAACCATGTTTGCTATAGGCTACAGTTATGCACAGCACACCATAACCAGCAAGAGGAAGTCTGCAAGGTAAAGAACAGCAGTGAAATCAGACTGTAGGATTTACTGTGTCCTTATTATCTCTGTCACCAGGTGTGATGAATATGTGACTCAGCTGGATGAGATGCAGAGGCAGCTGGCGGCGGCGGAGGACGAGAAGAAGACGCTGAACTCCCTGCTGCGCATGGCCATCCAGCAGAAGCTGGCGCTGACGCAGCGTCTTGAGGACCTGGAGTTCCGGCAGGAGCAGTCGCACCGGCGGGCCAAGGCGTCCTCTGCCCGGGGCAAGAGCGCCCCCTCTAGCCCCCATGTAAGTCACAGACAGGCCGGCGGCACGCGCCCTGCCCGCCCTGTGGTCTTCTGCCCTGAGAAGTACAGGATCTACTGCGACTAGAACCCAGCCTGCAATGCGCTGTGCTGAAGGGATCTCACTATACCCCCTGTGCATGGGCTGCGGGTACAGCTGTATTTGCTAGTAGGGGTCCTGCCTGTGGCTGTCGGGTGAGCAGTAGGACTACAAAAATATGGAGGACTGTAGCTCTCTCCAGCTTATGTTGGGTTTTGCTTTGAGGGCATTTTTGTTGTGTTTGTGAAGGAGTCAGGTTTGAGCTTGCTATGTCAGGCAGGACATGGCTGAGGGGCTGTATTAGTCTACCTCTAGGTGGAACACCATGAGACACTGTCTCTATCCTTCTTTCTCCTCTCTCTCTTGGTCTTTCTGTCTTTCTCTTGCTCTCTCTCATGTGCTTCTCTCTGAGACGATGACTCACTTGAAAATTGTACCGCTAGTTTTACAAACCAGCGACTGGTTGCAGGAAAACAGAATGTGATAAATCATGTATGCTGGGTGGCAATGTCTCAGGACAGGATCAAGTCCAGTAGGAGGTGATAGACCACAGTTCTCTGTGAACCAAGAAGTGCTCAGTTCACCAGCTAAAGCAGTTCAAAGGAGCAATAGTGTTGTTCCTCACTGATTCCTGCACCATTCTTGCCCTGCTGATGAGAAGGTTATGCTTTTCTTGGGCCCATGTTACAGAAAAGGACACACCTGAGGGGACAGGTGTGTTTGAAGACAGGTGTGTTTGTGAGGCAGATGTGGTAATTTCACAGAGAAAATTATGTTGGAATTGTGAGCCAGATGCAGGCGTAGGACCAATGTGGAAAATGAGCAATGTTCTCCCCCTCTCTCCCTGTCAGGAGACTCATGCTTTGTGGTTGTGGAGAGAAATGGATTTTGAATGATTTTTTTTTTTTTTTTTTCTGGAGGGCTATGCTTACAATGGCTGAACTGTGCTCTACTGCCATCTTATGACGGCTTTTGATCTCTGCTCCTTTTGACTGCCATCACTGTCTTTGTTTCATCTAGAGTTTGTAGCGGCACCTTGTAACCAGTGTAAAACTCCATCCTGACATTTCACCTGCATGTCTACCTGTCTCTCAGGCTCTGCTGACGTGTCTGAGCTGGTATTCGTGAGCTATTCACTCCCTACCTGTAACCAGTGGCTTCATGGGTACCCATAAGTCTGTAGGCTTTGTGTTTTCACAAATGTACGTTACAGCATCATAAGAGTTTAATTTGGCTTCCTTACTAACACACTTCACTAACCTGCTGGAGCAAAACAATTTTAACACATAATATGCAGTTTACTCTTATCTAACAAGAGATAAACTATGCTTTAATTTCCTTTCATTTTATTGAAATATACCAATACCAATGCAAATTATGATTATCTGTTTGTTTCTCCATTTTGCAGTAAAGTAGTAGCCTGGACATGGAGTACCCTTCAGAAACCGCGGTCACAGAGATTGGGGTCACATTGCCGACGTCCAATTCAGCACTCTATTCTATGGCTGATAGCTAGGACTTGAGGAGTCCAGTTGAATATTTTTAACTCTAAATCATGTTCCACCTTTCACCTCTTCAGTGCCACCAGAAGGGGGCGATGCTCATGAGTACCCCAGAGAACACCCTTGTGTACTCACGTCCTGGGGACAGGCTCTATGGGTGTCTTCCAGTTTTTCCTGTTCCTGTGCCCTTTTAATACCCTCACACGTCAGCTTTTTTGTTTTTAATTATCTAGGAATGCTTTGAATGATATTCCACTTTCACATGATTATGCTCAATATTTAGGAAAGCTTTGTGGTCCTTTTTTGTGAGTAAAATGCATTGAATTGCCTTGTTTTGCTTCTTTTCAGCGTTCTGTGTAATAAAGGTTTCTCAGACTCAAAGCGTTCCACAATCCAGGGCTTTACCAGCAGTGCATGAATTAAGGCACAAATGGAATAATGCATATTCCTTGGTTTTGTGAGAGTTTATTGTAATATTAGTTAAGATTGTTACAAGTGTTAAAGCTATACTGTGATGTTGCCAGCCCAGGTGCAGGCTGTGTGGATGATTTAATACATTTATTATTCTTAGGAATAGACCAGAGCAACAGGAGGAGCTTTGAATATGTATGGCTAAAGCAGAAAGAGGATAAACGGAATTAGTGATGTCACAGTCTGCAGTTCAGTGGAGTTCAGATTCACACTGAGTCTTCTGCACCTCCTGATTCCAAATTGGAATGAGCCCGTTCTATCATAGTTTATTGTGCCAGGTCTTTGGTACATTACAGTGTTTTTTTTAATGAGAAGGGAAAATTCCTCTAGAATAAACATATATGCAATGTGATATGGGTGTATGATTGAAGCACCTTGTTTTATTTGCTCTACATTTAGACCAAGAGTGCCTTTCAGTATTTCTACAGAGAATATTTTAATATTTTTGTAAGGGATTTAGGAGCAATAATTGCATTGCAAAAAGGGAGTTCCTTGTTTAGGAGTTTGTTCATTGATTTATTGTTAGATGAATTTAACAACAGAAATTGCATTGAATTTTGTAGGTCAGTAAGAAAACATATTATTTGAACTATTGGAACCAAATCACTGGTTTCCCAAGGAGGAGATGTTTAAGGTCTGCAGAGTGCTATAGCTTTGTTCATGGATGTCTGTATCTGTAGATCTTGCAAGTAACGTGATTTCAGTAGAATTATTAATAAGTATGGAAGAGGGGGCTTCTCCTCTTATTCTTAGTTTTATTTATTTATTTATTCATTTTTTTTTACATCTTCACACATTGTATTTTCAGTAAACAGAAAACAGCCCTTGCCTCAGCAAGCCTGTTGTATCATTATAATGATCATGGTTTGTTGAGGCACTAAATTTAAATTTAAATGTTTGGACATTTAAAATTAAGTGCAATTCCAATGCTGTTTAATAGGGGGGAAGTTTTCTGTTTGCTGGAGATGGCAGCATTGAGATAACTAGCTGCAATGACTTAATTTTGTCTTACTCCACTATAGTACTGATCCATATTCAGAATTTGATATATTTATAATACAGTATAACAACTATGTTTCGTATGTTGCTATTTATCTGAAGTTATGGCATGCAAAACTGTAATAATGTGCATTACGTTAATAGTGGCAAATTTGTCTCAGACTATTTTCATTTGCATGTATAAAGTCATGGACTCTTACATAGGCTTTTGGAAAGAGGATATATGTCTGAAATGTAAAGATAAAGATGTTTGGTTTTCTACAGAGAAGCTGTGCATCTATGAGAAGGATACTGGCTTAATAAAAGTTACTCAGCAGTCCTTGTGTCTTCTCTTAAATCCCCACTTTACCGTCATTAATTGGATGTATTGCACTGGCACTACATTTTTTTCTGAACTAGCCTGAAAGTGTAACGTTCTGTAGTGCTCATCTTTTATACACAGATTAAGGTCTCACACCCACACATCCTGCTCCTACCGTAATGTGTAAATGTCGCTGCTTGTCAAAGTGAATTTCGCTTTTAAAAGTACAAGTTTGCAAAGGGCTTCAAGGTCAGGCATTTAGAGGATGAGGGGGACTCATGAGGAGATTTAGAAAATTTAGCAAAACTTCCTCAGTGGTATATATAGAACGACGAAAACAATATTAGTAATGTTAAATTTAATGTTATTAAATACAGTATTTACAGTATCAACATTTAAGTATATAGAAATGTCCCTTTAAGTTTGACTTCAGTGAAGCTCCCTTTGGGGAAGAAAGAAGGAACAGAAATCGCGGAGGTACGCTGTTCGGTTATAATTCCACCTTGGAGATCCAGAGTAAAGCAAGTAGCTTTCAAATGTTTCTGAGATTAAACCGGTGTGCCACAACGAAGGGAATTCTGTTTGTGTCGTGGGGCTAGGTACGTACCTCACTAACAGGTCAGAACAGCTGTTTTAAAGAATTAAGGTAGGTTGTCTCTTGGCAGGTTGAAACTGGTTAGATGTAAACCAACAAGCCGCCACTATTAAACGTTAGGTCTGCCTGCAATCACCGGCTGTTTCGACACTTCTGAATACTCTAACTAGTGTATACAATACCATGTAGCTACATGCATTCAACACAAGTACTGTGCAACATTCAAGCACAGCACAGATCAACGTTCAGACATTTCAACGGTATCAGTGTATCTTTAACAATAATTGTTTATTTCTGCAAAGTACATTTGCTCCTGTAAATTAATTTTGTGGAAAAGAAAGAAGAAAATCAAATTACTATATCTGAATCCACTCAAAACCAATTAGATCGGTTAAACTACAGGTAATACATTTTATGTTCATATTAAAAGTATTGGTTGTTGTGCTACGTATATGCCTTATCATATCGGTCCAAAATAGTTCGCTACAATACTTAATTGTAAATGCATTCCATGCAAAACTGTAACGGATTAATAGCTTATTTAGAACGAATTTGTATGATAATGTTACTTTCTTGTTAAATGTCTTCCGTTTTTGTACTGTAATCCAAGGCGATGAGGTCATGCATATGACATGTGAGATTAGTAGTAGGGCGGCCACAGGACGGCGCTGCTGACACAATCTTTCCACGATGGGAGGGGCAGAAAGTGAGGAAGTGGCGGCGTGAGGTCGGAGCATCTGGAGAGAAGTACCGATCAGGACACCCTGCAATGGGAGGTTTGTGAATCAGATAAACCTACTTTTGTACAGGAGGATTTCTTGTTTTCGTTTGTTGTGGTGACAGTGTTTAGAGTGCATACAAATAAAGTTATAAAGCACGTTAACGTTAGCAAAGTTAAGGTTACTCTGCAGGGTTTATTCAAATTAAGTTGGCACTGGTAGCTGGCTGATTATAGCAAGCTATCATGCTAACGTTAGCCTCCTAATAAGAATGGAACCACAATAGCTAGTTCGTGCTACAAATAGCCGAAGGTCACGTCCAGCTTAACTCCCCATCTAACGTCAGTTAAGCAGCTGGCTGTCTGACCGAGTAGCCGCGTAGCTAGCTAGCCCAATTCATGTACCTGATGTGCTGCGATTTTTGGAGAGCTTTATATGCCCCTCTATTGTTAGCTAGCTTGCAACTGTAAGCGCTGGTTCCACCCGCGTAAGTTTCATATGAAACGCTGGGTAATGTGTCTTAGGTAGATATAGTTAACTTAAGCGTTAGCTAGATGTCAGCACGTGTGTTTTCTATGTCCTTTTGTTTTGTGCACATTGAGACACAGGCGGAGCGACTTCTGTCCATAGCTAGTAACGTAAGATTATTAGCGAGACAGCTGGGTAGCTTTTGGAACAAAGTCACATTCCGTAATTAGATGTCAGAGACAACAGTAACTTGGTTGACTATCGTTTTAGCTGACTGCATTTGGTTCATTGCATTTGTTTATATCTTACACCATAATACGTCCAGTCGTGTTCTGAACACAATGTAGGTAGCCGGCTCGCACTTTGGGGAAAACTTAGCGTTTTCGTGGCGGACAAACTACTGAAAAGGCAGATGCAAGTCAGTGAGTGAGTCATATCTATGGGCGTTTTCTGTCTCGTTGTGGAACGTATCAATTAGCTGAACTGGTTCAGGTCGCCGGTCTTTCCAGTCTTAACTATTTGTTTGCCTGGCCCACGTGAAACTGTCCCAAAGTCGATAGGGTTTGCACTCATAACCTGGGATCCGTGATGGGACGCTGCTCTACGAAAGGTAGTTGTTTTTATTTGCTTCAGTCAGTGTACTTAGCTTCATAGATCAGTTAAGTATAAGTTACACATTTACTTGCTAAGAATAGTTGTAACAGTAGTAATAGTACTAATATAGCTGCTGTGTTTATGCTGTGTGAGTGGAACAGGCAAGTTTATGTTAGTCTGTAGTTTACTGCTGGAACTGCCCCAATTCTGTACTTAGACTGTATCCACCATTCTAAGCATATGAGTGTTCAGAGAGGTCCCCTGGTGGTTTTTGTGATTGAGATTGGAAATGTGTTGCAGTGGAGGGAGTTTGGCAGAGTGTTCGTGATGGGGAAATGAGAGGCTTTTCTTTAGTGCATGTGTTTTTTGTCCAGTGTGAGTGTTTTGGTAAAAGTCTTTTCACATGCATGTCTTTTTGGTTTGTTTGGTGCATGTTCTTTAGACAGCTTCCATGAGCAGCTACAGATGGACGCCGGGTTCCTCCGTGCCGACAGGCGTCTGGACACGGAGCTGGTGGACAAACTCATCCTGCAGCTCAACAGGATTTACCCACAGATTCTAACTGATAAGGAGGCACACAGAGTGAGTACAGGCTGGGTTCTGCCCCTGCTGCAGGGGGCGCCAGAAGCCTCCCTGCAGTAAGAGACAAAACAAGATTCTGTTGTGATGCTTTGAGCCAGGAAGCAGCTACTCCCTAATGGGACTGGGGAAACTTCATTTTCTGTGTATGCAGCCTCCTTTCCCACAATACACTGGAGGGTTTTAACAAACTGGGCAGGAATGCGGATCAGTATAAACATGACGCCAAAAATAATTGACCACATCTGGTGAAATGTTAGGGAATGAGATATTCCCTGTACCTCCCTCATCCCCATGTCTCTGCTCTCACATACAATTTTTTCTCCACCCCAATGTCACTCATCCCCCCCACTTCCCTGTCTGTCCCTGTCATTCCCCTGTTTTGGTTGCAGTTTCGGAACCTGGATGTGCCGACCTGTGTCCGTTTGGCGGAGCTCCTGACTCATTTGCAGGAGAAAGGGGAGGAGGCATGTCACGAGTTCTACCGTGCACTGCACCTTCACGTGGAGGAGGTGTACTTCAGCCTGCCCACGCGGGTCAACCGCAGGGGGGGTGAGTGACTCCATGGGAGAAACTCCCCCATTTCTCTAAACATGTCAGCCTTTCAACAATGCCTGCCTGAAATTGTATTTATTTGTTAATAATTATCCAGGGTGACTTACACAACTTACATTGTTTATATTACCCTTTCACCCTTTTAGCTGTATGGTTCCTGAAGGAGTTTAGGTTAACCTTTTTCATGCATGCAGTGACACCTTAGGTTTAAACCTGCAACCTCCAGGTCACAAGCCCAGCCCCTCTGGGCTGGACTCAGCTATGCAAACTACTTTAATATATGATCAGCAAGATCGTTTATAATTTTTTTTTTAGTCTTTTTTTGTGAAATATCATCAGGACAGTCACAGACAGTGCAATTGTCTGTAAAATTGGTTTGCTTATTTGTTCATTATGTGTGATAGTATAGTTGGCAGGGCAGAGTAACTCACCCAAAGTGCATGAACAGAAACTGGTGGCTTCAGCGTGAGTCTGCGTTTTCTGTGTTCTCCGCAGAGACCCCAGAGCCCAATGGACTCACCCCTGTTGCCAGTCTGAAGGAGAGATATGTGCTAAATGACAGGGGTGAGTTGTTCACGGACACACACACACAAGTGTTGCAGATACTGCAGAATTATTGGGGGCTGAGAGAAATTTGTGTGAGGTTTCAGTCCTACAAGGACCAGTGTGCATCACCTGAGCTCTGGAGGGAGAGCTCTGATGTGGAGATCACTCTGGTATGCAACTGCTGCTAACACTGCAGTCATACATGCTTGTGCTCCAGCTCTCACCTCATTGCATTTGAAAGGTGTGTCGTTGCATGGTAACTACATCACACTGTAAATCTGGTTTGATGAGGATGTACTGGGCCAAATTTGAAAAGAAGATAGGTGACATTTATTTACAGGGACTTCCCATGAAACAACAGGTTTTGCTCTGTAAGAAAAAATAACAAAATACTTTCCTCAACACAAGAAATCCAGCAAGAAAAAATATTGCCTGTACAGGCAGAGAATTCTCTTGTTTTGTGTCCATAAAGTATCAACAGAAAATTTCAGTGTCAGAGTTTGTTTTTGTTCAGCTACCCAAGTAATATATTTTTTCTTTAAAATAAAAAAGCTTGGAGATCTTTTTTCTTTTCTGCTTCTCTGAATCCACTTGCAGAATAATAGTAATTCCATTCAGTCCATCAGAATGGAACAGCATCAGCACATCATATATTTTGCATTCATCATACATTCACACGATCAGGTCTCCTGACTTGCCTTTGGTTTCCCTCCGAATCATACAGAATTTAGTAAAAAGAAAAATAAAAATGGTGAGTCTGTGGTGGAGTACATGCATTCTCATAGATGACAAAACTTAAACTGTTCACAAAAATTACCAAAATGAAAATAAAACATGTTTTATTAATTTTTGCTACATTATAATTGTCTCTATGAATGACTACACATGGGCTACACATTGTAAACAATAAATTAGAACGCTGTCACCCAAACTTACTTTCTACGATTAGCTGACTTGTCATTTCGCGTTATTAATTCAATGTTGTATTTTGTTCTGGTTGAAGGACTATCAAGCTTTTGATGTGATTGGTTGACAATCATTCCGTTTTAGCATTGTCTTATTTTAGACTCTCACTTTACGCTATGGAATTGGCACAGTTGTCCAAACAACCCACCTTGATTTCTATAATCATCAGTCTCAAACAGTCATCAATCACTCTGTCGAAAACTGCAATGAACTCTCTGTGTGCATATTGACTTTAAAATGTTGTTAGTGGTTGTTAGCAGGCACCAGTGGTCCTGAATGGTAGGTCTCTTCTTGTCTTGCAGGTCCCTGGTTCTTCTTGGGCTGTTTTGGTGTTGCTATGGGGCTGGCGCTGCTCTATTACTGTGGGGGTGAGTCAGCTGTCTGGGCTTTAATCAGTCAATTAAATCCCCTCTATACACCTTGCTGTACTCCCCTTTATATTCCTCACCTTTTGACAGTAATTTGATCATGTCTGAAGAAATGGCTTTTGTGTGCTTTGGCCAACAGGTGTCAGAAAGGCTTGTCTGTTCTTCCCATTTTTTCAATTAACTGAAAGTTTAGCTACATTTCAGATAAACCAATAATCCAACTCAGTCACTGCTTTGTCTCCCCACAGAGAGGGAGATTTTCTCTGACCCCAGGAGAGTGTTGGGAGTCACAGCTCTGGGGCTTGGCCGTACTGGCAGAGAGCTGCTGATCTCCTACACACAGGACAGCAACAGGAAATCATAGTCGCCATGGCAATCATGGTGCTCAGAGGGCCGGGGCCAGTTGCAGGGAACTGCCCGATTTACCACACCAAACACAGGCCAAGTTTTTTTAAATGCATGTGTAAAAACTGTATATAATACTGCTTTTGTGTATTTTTATCCCAAAGTGTGTTTTAAACATTATGTTTTAAATTTTGTTTTTTTTTGTTTTGCTGGGTTGTTTTTTTTTTTTTTTTTTTGAGTGGGGGAGGGGTGATTCTGTAAGTGCCCTGTCCATTTAGATGCCTCTTTACAGCATGAGCTGCTGTCAGTCACACTCACGTTCAATAGGCAACTAGGTCACACATTATCACTTACTATCTCAAACAAAGTGGTTTCTTGCTGTGGAAGCAGCATTTGATCTCATCAGAGCCCTCTGTGAGTGGGAACAAACATGGCAGAGGCTTGCAGTTTTGGAGTGGGAGGTGTCAGGCTCAAATCTATGTTGGTGTGAAATTGCTGCCCCTGCCACATGGTAGTAGGTTTCTGTTTAAATTCGCGGTTTTTGTTTGTGTCGCTCCAAAACACTTGATTCTGTCAGACAGTCTGGAGTGCAGACTGAGGCAGCAGTTACACGCACGTCTCCTCAGGATCTCACTCCCAGGAGTCTTCAGGTCGTTTGTAGTGATGGCATCACTGCCACCTGCTGGACTTCTGGCCTCTGGCCTCACTCTGTGACCTCATCACACCCAAACAAGCCTGACCCCCCCCAGCTGCTCACAGCGAGCCTGTAGCTCTTGTCCACATGTTAAAGGCACCTTTTCCATCTGGCAGATTTTTATATTTTCAAATATTGTTGTCATTTGTCTTTCATGCCGCAAAGCAACATCCTTGGTTATTGCTAGAAAGGGTTGGAGCTTAGGGTGTCAAGATGCGCCCATTGGTTCTGCCTGCAGCCCTTCCTTAATCCAGCAGGAGCCGCAGACGCCTGTATCACCATCTCAAGCTCTGACTGTTATTATTGACTCTGACTGTATTGTTGTAATTATTGTTACAACAATTATTGTTACAAGTTGTTGTTATTAGCATACATCCAGGTATGAGGCAGGGTGACAGGGTTCATCGTTTTGCATTTTACAGAAACAGATTATACTTAGACAGATTATGATTATCTAACTGTAATATTCAAGGGAACAATAAGTGTCTTATGTGGGCCTCAGACCCATTACCTTCAGGTCAAGAATCTGGTGCTCCAACCACAAAACCAAGTGATGAATGTGTTTCTTTTTATAGAATAAAATGGCATATAATACATTTATTGATATACTGTAAATTCACTACATATGTAACATTAATGCTACAGGGTGTCAACACATCAGTGGCAGTATTAAGAATTCCTTAGCCTTTTGTCTTAGCGTCAACCTGTTCTATTTCAGAAGATGTATCTACAATGGTGACTGTAGTTACCTCGTTTTCAGATGTCTTTACACTTTGTGTGCAAGGATCCAGGGCTGTGTCGTAGGATTGTTTTCAGCACTAATCTTAAGTGATGGTTCGTTCACCTGTATACTGCCTTTGTAAAATAGCTCTGCAGATTAGTGCAGGGTGCTTAAAGGCCTGACTTTGTCCTTGTTCTTGAAACCCATCAGACTTCAGGTGTGGTGGCCATTTGGGGACAGAGTCTGTAACACCATGGGTGTCTGTGTGTGTTGGTCTGAATGAGCTAGCAACTTTACTGTTAGTCTCTCAGTCACTGTTGGATGCCTTGTCTTCTCCTGTGCCAATGTAACAATGATTCCTTGGTGATATCATAATGTCAGCTGTTCATGAGTCACTGAAATGACAAACGGGAGTATTAACTATGATGTCACTGATAATAAACTTAAAAAAACAACAGCAACAGCATGTCCGTTTTTGTTTAGGAAGAGCAGACCTTCAAAGTTTTGTAGCATATTAGGTTCTATTTCAGGGTGTGAACAAAGGTTCCTTGTCTTACCATCTGTAGTGTATGTGTACCTGGCTTGTAGTCCCATGTAGGTTAATGCTCATTTAAAAATTCAGAAAAACAGGAGACAGTGATTTAATAGAGCCACTATTGTTAGACCAAAAAATTTATTTTAAAATAATACATGGTAATTCTTTTTTAAAAACATAATGATTGGATTAAATGGAGTATATACAGATGCACTGTAAAAAAACAACAAGAAAGAGCATATCCATACATTGTGTATTGTAAACAAGATCTATTGCACATGACACACAAAGTACAGCCCAAGCAGTGTTTTCCGTCCTCCTGCCCAGACTTCATAGGGAATGGCAGGCTCCACTCCTGGCTGTCCAGTCCCTAAGCTAGATCCAGATCCAGCCGGACATTTTCTAATGTCCATTCAATGCAGACAGTGATTGATGTAGCTGGTAAGGGGCACAGCTGTGAGTGCACCCCACTTCACAGTTTCAGGCAGCAACAAATGAAAGACTGTCTGTACCAAAAAGCAGAGGTATGCATTTCCTATGAATTTCATATCCATTTTCAGTCACACTTTCAGGCAAGAAAATTAATGCTAGCAAATTATGTCATGTAGGGTTTGGATCTTCATGAATATGAATAAGAAAGAGTACACACATTTTTTCTTCAGTTTTGTCAATAAACAAGAATTCAGATACAGATCCAAGTAGTGGTGATCCCATGATTGAACATTCAGTCTCTTTATCAAAGCCAGTGTCGAAAATTCAGCTCATAGCTGACAGAAAGACAAGATGGCATTCTGTTCCTTCCTGAGGAGGCATGAGGTGAAGCAGCATGTCATTTCTGTTGACTCCTCTTTTATACTGAGAAAATGACTTTGGGTATAGTGTGTTTAAGGTAACGTTCATTTGGTGAGTGTATACTATTAAAAAAAACAGTGAAATGTCTGAAATATTTTAACTGTGTATCATGCTTTGCTTTGTTCAGTTTCATATCTATATACATTTATACACATTTATACAAATATTAAGCCCAGATACACTGTAATGGGGCTTGCAGTCAGAGAGGCCATTTGAATTATGCAGCCACCACTAGAGGGAGCCCTTGTGCCCACTGGATCAAAATATGCATCAGCTGTTGAGTCTCTTCAAAGAGCATTTGGACATTTGGAGAGGGACTGTCAGTGGTTACACAGTGAATGGAGAATGTTGCGTGGTGAATGGTGACATCAGTCTGAGTTTTCCCAGATGTTTGGTTCAGTGGATTCTGTGCCCATTGCTACAACAGCACCAGTAACCCCTGACTAAACAGAGGGTGAAATGCCTACTACAGCCAGAGACAGAGTATACTATTGCTCCTCACAGAATATTCATGCCTTCTGCTCTTCACTACTTATTTTCATCCACACATTCACAAAAATGGCTGTGAACTGAAATGGTGTAGATACCAGATGATGAAGCACATCTGGGGCCATATGTATCAATCTTTGCGTACAACTTGCCATAGGAACATGCGTACGCACAATCCCACGATTTGTGTAAAGAGGTTTTTCGTCAGAGTTATCAAACACCATGTACGCCTAATTGTCTTCATAAGTCTGAGCTTAAATCAAATCATTGTGAGATTATGTGCACATGAAGGCGCTTAACGTCCACTCCCACAATTGTTCTTATATGGACCGACACACGCCTTTAAATAGTCGAATTAACATATAAAGATCCCAGGTAAATCTGAGTGAAATGCAGAGATTGATGCTGAGGATTAATGGCAGGACATAAGAAAATAAATTATTCAGACATGGAGATAGAGGTGATGGTTGATGAGGTGGAGAGGAGAAAAAATGTCCTTTTTGGGGGCCAGACTATCAGCATTTCAAATTGACGGAAAAATGCATGGAGTGGAGTGGCTCAAAGTGGTGACTGCTATGAATGCAGTTTCACCAGAGGTGTGTACAGTGGAGGAGGTGAAGAAGAAGTGGTCCGATTTTAAAAGAGAGGCCAAAAAACGAATAAGCGCACACAGGACCAGTGTGTCCGCACCCGGTGCCACGAGGGGGAATAATATTGGAAACGCTGGAATACTCGTTGGAAACGACACGGAAGTGAGGTTTCGGTCAACGAGAGAGAGGGAGAGAGCGAGAGAGCTGCATGGCATGAGTAGAAAGACAGACAAAATGATCTGACCAACTTTTTTTTTTTACTTAATGACCCTGATGCTGTTGGCTATTATTTTGTTGATTTTAGCAGTCATCTCTCAGTGGTTAGAATTGTTCATAAATTCTGTTATTTTGCGTCTTGTAGACCTATGTTCTGAGTGCTCCGATTCCCTAAATTGAGTGAGGACACTCAGGTTTAATACTGGCTTCACCACTGCTGTGAAATAAATGTATTATTTGATTTTGAAACAGTAGTTTCGTGTTGTTGTTATTTAGCCTTTCAGAGGCTATTGCATGGTTAAATCAATGAATTTCATTAAACCTACCACCAGACCAATTTTAGGTGGTGACCTAGCAATCTGCCCCAAATATTCCTATTTCATATTATGGCCATGACGCACAAACACATGGGAAAGGTAAGGTAGGGAATTGTTTGCATCTAGTCAAAACGCCACTATATTGCCACCCGCAGGATGAAGAAAATGCAGAAATAGGCATAGCAGGATGATAACCTACTGTTTTCCTATTTAAAAAGATTTGCCCCCTCGCCATTTTTAACTGCCCCCTCAGTCACTTCATCCTGGCACCAGAACACTCATCAATGATTGACACAAGACAAGTTTACTTGCATCACCGTTAGTTCCTCTTGGTGTCGCCAATCTGCAAATTACAAATTTTATGCATATGCCACCTCGAGACCATGCGCAGAGGTACGCATGTTTTCCCGGGAATTATCTTTTCATAAATAGTGTTCAAACCAGGCGTTGTAACGCTCCGCTCAAAGTTCAAATTGGTTGAACTTCTACCCCGTGTGCTGCTGACCTTTCCGAGTGTAACCAATGATTTTACAGTGTGACGTACTGGAACATGGGCGGCGCGACACCGGCGCGCAATATAAACATTGAATTTAAAGATCCAATCAAAGCCAAAATTGAGGACAAACTGGAGAAACTAATACTGTGTGTGACAGACTCCAGAGCTTTATGACACCACTTCGAAGTGGTACCACGACCTCGCAAAAAAAAAAAAAAAAAAAAACGATGCATGGCGCAAAGTTAGCGTCGACACGGGGCTACCAGGTTTGTAGATTCGGCTGTAATAATTTATAGTTATTAGCTACATACCCGGCATACTCAGAAGCTTGCTACGTCCCTGGTTATTAGATTGCTAGCTTGTTCTTTCAAAGTGCCAAATCCAAACGTGAGCTTATAGCATTAAGCATTAGCAGTTACAGAGCTACAAAAACTGTATAACTAGTTAGTGTATTAGTATCCCTGTAAGCACACATACATCTCCGAGACGTCTATGCGATGTATGCCGATAGATCTGGAAGAGGTATCTAAAAGAGCGTTTGCTCATCTGGAAGGCGTCTCTGAGTCATCAAATTTGAATGTCTACGGTTTAACAACAAATTACAGGTAAAAGTAAAACACCCGAAACATTTTAAACATTTTAGGGAATCAATAACACCTTGATATTTCAGTAAAAAAAAAAAAAAGTTCAATCTGCTTACACATACAAATATCCGCACGCAAACTGAGTGAAAAGAGCGAACTTCATTCAATTCGCCCACACAAATTTGCGTCTTCGGGATCTATTGGCATAAATGGCATTGACGTCTCGGAGATGTATGTCTGCTTATTCTATTTAATAATGTATATTTTAGTGTTTTGTTATTTATTTCCAGAGAAAGATTGTAGAACAAGGTGGAAGAGCTTGAGGGACAGATACAGAAAGGAGAAGAGGTACTTGAGGTTCTGTCTTTGCCTTATTTCTCCCGCCCTTTACTTTTTAAAATAGGGCTTCCGTGACTAGGACGCTTGTCATGTGGAGGATTGAGCGGCGCGTCAAGCCTATGCTGAGCGTTGCGTTGACGCCCCAACGCGAGTCATGTGTAAGCACCTTAAGAGTCAGGAGTGTAAACCTCTGGATTAACAATACAATACAATATTGAGACCTAAGCAATGATACATATTGGAATATATATGGGAATTCACTTTGATACTACGCAATGCAGTTTGATACATTTCAATACAATGTTAACATAACTTTAAAATTACTGTATTATATTTATAAAAATAAATTTTAAAAAATCAATGGTATGGATTGGTTGTCACATGCAACTACTATACACCTGGACTGTTGCTTTTGTATCAATGTATTGATGCAAATCAATGTATTGTTACACCCCTGATAAAAGCTAGACATCTGAGCTAGTTGTGATCTGAATTTTACAGTAAACTCACTCACACACTAGCTTGCTCGTCACACACTCACACTGACAGACTAACTGACTCAGTGACTGAGCAGGCACCTCCCACAGAATAATGGCAGTGCCTTCACTTTACACATCGGAGACTGAAACAGTGATTACACTGGCAGGGCTCATGAGTGAGCATCCACCTTAGGCAAACACTGCAAGCTGTTCCTGTTCATCTAAAATCAGTGAGAGAAATATGGAAATACTGCCTATAGAGGGGGCTACGTGAAAACCATTTTTCCTGCAAGAACTTTGTAGTCTTTTTGTTCACTATGCCACATGTTACACCATTCCTGCTGTCTAATGCTGTTCCAATGACCACGTCTCTCCGGGGAAAAATGGCTCCATCTTAGTGGGACCACACGGTTACATAAAGAGACATACAGGAAGAGTGGAGGAGTGTCTGCATTACTGACATTGAGCCCTGGCTGTTAATCGGATGTTCTTTACGTGTTGCTGTGTAAAGGCTATTGTGTACCTGTCCTTTCAGACAGGTACAGGTGGCTTGCTGTTCTTCATTCCCGAGATTCCTATATTTCCATCTGTCTGTCCCTGCTACCTGTAAGAAACACAAAAATGAGACCATAAATTTCTGTGTGTGTGTGTGTGTGTGTGTACTGTGTCTTTGTGAACATGAACCTGCATCTCTCGCACTACATAAAATATGTCATCATACAGTACTGGCTTGTCCCCCCCTGTTCATATTCAGCAGCAGTGCTTGAATATGAACAGAAAAATAAATACCTTATTATAAAACTATGTATACTGCATCTGTGAGGGGCTGCATAGTCTTCCCTTGAGGGGAGTATTGAGTTGGATGAACTGCACTCTTTGTGTAACTCTGGGTTTAGCCCTCGTAGGTTTCATGGTAATAAAGACCTTACTGCCAAAGCTCTGTCTCTGCTCTGGGGCCCACACACAGGAGAGAGATTCTACCCTGCAGAATCAGACTATATCACCATGGAGACATAGAGGGGGAACACAACTGGAGTGTAGAGCAATACATTTACGATGGACAGACACCTGTATGATGAATAGGTACTTGTATGATGGACAGACACCTGCATGATGGCTATGTACCTGTGTGATGGCAGGCAGATTGGTCTTCCTGTTCGTGGTCTGTGGTCAGGCTCTTTGGTTGGGCCGTTGAACTCCGAATGCTGTGATGAAGACGTTCATAACGACGATGATGAAGACAAGGGCAGTGGTGATGTTCTCAAGCACATTTAACTTGAACTGCTTACTCTCATCATTCAGATTCCACTTCACTGCAGGGAGAGACACAAAAACACTGTGTAAAAACATCTTCATATTAAGGCCTCTCTCGCTTGGTGGACTGTTCATTTAGTTCGTATTAAACAGACATTTTTAACAGACATCTGTCCCAGCCCCCTCATGCTAAGTGAGAGATTGAAGAGTAAGAATGGCCTGAACTCATACTCCTTGCAGCTTATTTGGAAGAGGAGTTGGGCATTTTTAATGAAATAGAAGAATTTGATAATAAAAGGGGTCCATTATCAAATGCATTGTGATATAGTCTATCAGCCTATCCAGTCAGAAAGGGATTAATCCTGCATAAAAACAGAGTGGGGTCTGGTTGGAGGAGCCTGTGGAGAACACAGAGGGGTAGAGGGATGGTAGAATGTGATGACCACCACTACTTCAAAGGAACCAAAAGAGCAAGAGTAGGTTACTCTGTGCTCTATCCTGTCAGTCAGCAGCACTATGAGGTAATGAGCTTCTGACTGGGTGAACAGTAGGAGGTGTACACCCAGCCACTGCTTGAGGGCGTGTCACTATGAAGAAAATGAATGGTTCTTCCTCACCGATGAAGATGAGAAGGATTCCTACAATGATCTGTAGGATGAGGGAGAGGCTGATGACGGTGATTAGGGGGATATAGAAGCTGAATTCAGGTCCTTGTTCCAGGACAGCCTTCAGCTGCGAGGCGTTGGCCATGAGCAGAGCAATATCCAGCATGCTCTCTGCGGCGCTCTTCTTATTGGCATAGTGGTTCATGTTCAGAGGCTCCTGCCTGTGCCGCCAACGCCTTCTGAGCGGGACCTGAACACAGAGAGGCGCATTAACGCCAGCACATTCTGAATCCTCAAAAGGGAATGGATGACATAACTGTTTCCCAAACACTAATCACATTCAGATTGAACACCCCAAAACACATCTCCCAAAAATGCAGACTCCACCTCCTCTTCCCTCAGAGATAAGCTCCAACACAACCCCAACCACGCTCTATTTACACACTGCCTTCAGATTTTCTTGCCCTGATTTTCAACTCTGTTCACCTTAAGTGACATGCAAAAAGCGGGAAAATATGTGTCATATCTGCTTTTGGGCATGCATTCCTTCTTGGTTACAGAATGTCAACAGTAACTAGTGTTATTTACCACACTGGGTAGTGTCAACACACTCATAAATCATCAGTTTCAGTTCTGATGTTCTGTAAGAAAGGCACAGATTTTCAGTTTGTGTTAAATGTTCTAGTTGTGTTCTTGAAAAATGAGGAGCAGAGCAGATATTCTGTATCTGGCCTCATACCATACACATGTCCCTCATGCTCATTTCAGGCTCAGTGATCAGAGAGATTTCATGTCTGCTCTATCTGTTCAGGGGTGGGTTTCTTATCTTATGAACGTGATCCTACGAACATGCTTTCAATTTCTCACTGTGGGTTGTGGTTTTTGACCAAGTCTTGTTTTGTTGTTTGATTAGGTTCCACATTTTCTCTCTTCAGATCTGCTGGTTCTTAGCAGTGGTTCCTAAAACCACTGAGAATGTTTTTGGTGAATTTTTTAATGAAGTAGGAGCCTTGTCTCTCAGCCTCATCGTACAAAGACAAGGGAGTCCATCTATGGGAGTCCGTTCAGGGAGGCCACTGGGGGATGCCTTGTCACATCAGTATCCGATATTGTGATCATGAATTAACAATGTGCATCTAATCTCATCCATTATATGTGGAAGTTTTACTTCAGGGTTTGTGTTGGTATTAAGTTATAATGGAGCAGTCTTTCTATCAGTTACATGGTGTTACACTTGTGTGCTGGGCTAGTCTTGGCCATGTGTATGACACTGGCACTTATTTGTGTGTGGAAGGTGGCGTCTTTGTTTATGCAATGTTTCTAGTCATTTTGTTGGATGCAATTCATGCTTGACTTTGGGAGCTGCTCTGGATAAGAGTGATAGATGTCAAAAATGTAAACGTTATGTGAAATGTACTCACATCTTGGAAGTTGCTCTGGATAAGAGAATCTGGTAAGTGACAAAATGTAAATGTGAATTATGAAATGAGAGCCTGTAACTGTTAGCCATTTCCCACTCTAGAACTGGGATCAGACTGACTTGTTATACCTTTTATCCACTGTAGAGCTGAATCCAGCCTGACTCATCATACCGGTTTTCCACTTCAGAGCTGGAGCCAGGCTGGCTCATTAGACCCCCTTTGAAAAGCTTATTTTACAGTGACCCAAGATGAAAAATCAAGGAGCTAATGGGGGGGCCATATGACATCAGCCAATAGGAGGGCACACAATGTATGCCAGTTGGAAGGCATGTGACCTCAGCCAAGAGAGACGAGTACTGTGGTGCCGTTGTTCAGAGGAGGTGTTCCACACAATATTGTGTTTAAGGTCTACTGGTATCTCCCTCCCTGTCAGTAGCATTCAGTGGTCTACATAGCAAGTGTGGGAAAGGGCTGGGATAAGGGCAGAGCAGAATTCTGGGTGTGGCTGTGTCTTCTCTGGGGTTCTGTGGACAGGCCAGAGTGACCTTGATTGGGCAATAGTGACCTGTTTACTCCTTGTATTTAGAAATTCTGAATATGACAACATGATGCAATATGGCACAGAACAAATCAAATTCCTCTTTCTATTTGAGTTCAGAAAATTCCATTTGCTGACAGCTCTCACTACACTAAATGACTCAAAACCTTTTATTATTTTAATTTAACCACTAACACAAACTCGCCTTGAGACAAACAATAAAGGCAACAAATGTAGGTACCAACTTTTAAGGACATCTGAGAGGGTCATGCCAGACTCAGTCCCATTCAAGACTTAGGGTCAATTGAATTACAAAATTAAAAATAGTAGCTTTGTGTGTTATTTTACTTTGTATATGATTTTACCAACCTCAAGCTCTTTTCAATGAGTTCAAAAACTGATTGGGAATTGACCCAAAAAACCCATCCCAACCCTGGTCTCCCTTCACACAGAATTACCTAATTTCATTGCCTGATTTCTACCTTGAGAAGTGTAACAGTAACAGCAGTCCACGGTGGGGGTTCCTACAGAAAATTTATAGCCTTTTACAACATTCCCCAGGCACAAAACAAGTGTACTCCACAACTGATTGGTCATCTTTGATACTGTGGGCAAATCAGAAGGCAGAGAACATGTCCCAGTTTACCAAGGTTTTACCCATTTAATATTAAACCCAAAAAACCACAAAGTCACAGAGCTGATGTCAGGTGACCTCTTCCTCTGCATTCAAAAAACCAGAAGGGAAACCACAACAGTCTGAACATCACGAACTCATGGTGAACCCAGAGGACACAACTGCTTTCCTCTCTCACTTCCCCATCTCATGCTACAGACTCACTTAGTGGTCTCCAGTTGCACCAAACAACTAAACACTTCCTTTTGCCTCCTCTGGTCACCTTACAAATCAGAACTCAAAGAATCTGACATCCCACATAATGCTGAAGACAGCTGTGGTTTAACCAATGAACTGTGCGTATTATCAGGTATCTCTGCTTTAACTAGGTGGGGGAAAACTCATACTCCAGACATAATGAAGGCTGACTGCCTGTAGCTGTATGCTACTGTATGTACCTACCTAGCTATGTTTTTCTTCCATTTTCATCATCAGAAAATAATATACTGCCCAATGTAGCATGTCAACATATTGTACGTGAAGTTGTTCACTAAAAATGTTCTTTTAGAGAAAAAAGCAGTTTTCACTCGATTGTCGATCACTGCGCTGGAAGCTGTGTATCTAAAGTAAACCCGGTAGTGTAGTCTGGTTTCCCATTTCCCACGCGATGTTGGGTTACAGCAACTAAAGAAATTAACGAGATGACCGAATGGTTACATCGGCTCTTCGAGGCGTACAGAATGTGCACAGATCGATTGACTGAAACATATTAGACTTGACAGAACAGTATGCCTGACATGAGATACACCCAAATGTGTTAAGTCATCCTACGAGAGAATAAAAGCAAAACCATGTTGGAACTTTGGGTGGAGCAATGCCATTCAGCTGGACTCCGTCCCTCAATTGCACAAATGAAAACCCAGTTATTTAACAGGTTACATAATATGCCAGTCCCTATGGAAATGTGTCTGATTACAAAAAGCATACATTTTATGAACAATCATAGTAAAGCACTGAGGATATGCAATATCTTCCTATTTTCGTTAGTGGTGGAAATTACCTCGCTCGCTGTTATCAACGGGTTAAAATGATAACAAAGAGACATCTGTATTATACAACAAGCGGTAAAAACCCGGCGACTTATTATGACCTCATCACCGTGACCCACCAGGTGAAGACAGAAGCACAGCATACATTTTCTAGTTTAAGTCAATTAAATTAATGCTTGTAGTTATTAAATCTCATATGATTTTATACAGAAAGTGTCTTCAGTCTGTAGTTTAAACGATTCGTCTTGAAAATACATTTCATTACGTATGCTAACTTTACATAGACACAAACAGAATCAGACAGAGATGTAGTTACTTCTAATTTAAATACAGCATTATTCATAATAAACATTCTGGGCTTGTGTTCTACCTCTGTCTCTGCATTTAAGGGTCTTATTTAATTGAATCGTTGCGTTTGTTCGCTAACCTCCAGTAAGAAATCGACTCTCTTAATTGCCAAGAATATTTCAAGCACTTCCTCATAACGACCCGCAAAGGCTACAACGCTGTAAAATATAAACAAGAACTGACCTAAGTATAATACTGCTGTAGCTGGAAAGTGATGTGAATAGAATGCAATAGCCTTAGGCAGCGTGATTTGGCCTCACATAAGTATGACAGAATACAAGAAAGAAACAACTATAGTAAACGCATCCGTTATTTTATAATGCTCCTTATTGGTTATATTTAAAAGCACATAGTAATCCGACAACGTGACCGCTGCTGTAGCTATGTCCCGATTGGTCGTGGTATCGCGAAAAAAGATGTACATTCTTCGCATCCCCGCGCATCTTACCTCTCCCCCACTGGTTCTGTCGGCATCTCCATTCATTTCTATGTTTTCCGAAGCCATAGCTACCTGTTAACAAGTAAACATGACAAGAGACCACTTAAAACTTAAACCAGACGGTTGCTGTAGCTACGCGGTGTCAGCTAGAGTAGCGCTGATGAGGGACGTTTGAACTGGGTTTTCTATCTGGGGGCGTTGACGCCGCGAGGTGAGGGAAGACATTTAGAAAACGAAAGTAACTTTATCCCTGATCTCAGGGAAATAGCCCATGCGAATGGAAATCGGACGTAAGTGTAACTAGTAGGCTAACTAGTTTTTTCACTAGTTATGCGCACTTCACAACAGCAAAATTTGCAGTTCATTTGGTATTATTTTGCGCATTTTAGACTACAATGTAGGCTACGTGTAGCTAACCCCCAGTCTTTCTCAGTTTGATTTCTCAATGGTTCAAGCGTAATCCAAATGCAATGATGCTGCATGCACATGGTGCGTTATTTTCTATAAACATTGCATACCAACAGAAGTCACACGAAAATGATCATGCAACAAAACGGTAAATGTAGGCTAACTAAGCGCTGGAGTACAATGTTTCACGAGTTCTTGCTGTTCTATTTAACCGGGTCTGGTAATGGACACAATGTTATACTTACTATTATTTCATTTCTATATTTTCATGTGTTAAGTGGGTGTTTTGAATTTATAATTAGGTGTTACTGAACATAATCAGCGCATTTGACCTTTTTCAAAGTCTTGCAGTGACGACTAGTGTTCACAGGTAGTATTGCAGCTTCCAAGTTCTAGTTTATCTCACGCATAACCCGACGCAAACGACTTCAGCTATTCAGAATTCGATAATATTACCAATTATTTCAAACATCGCCCAAATAATTTTGAATAATCGATTTCATTGTGTCAAGATTATTCATATTTCTAACGCCTTCCATATCCTAATTATGCGCCCCTTTTCATAGATAAGGTACCAATATTTTACAGCCATACAGTCAATTGTTAAATATCTGTAAGCTTGCAGATAGTAGCGGATATTGGCGTATTTACACGCAACGAATCACAGAAGCTAAATTCGCTTCCTGTATGTGAATTATTGATTTCTGTAGAATATTCAGCCACCGTTGAGTGGCCACCACGGGAACTCCTCACCAAGTTGTATTCATGATATTTTCACTTATTGATATGATCTGAATTGTGAAGATACCGAGACAGTCTTAACTTTGTGTTTTTTCTTACTAGACCTATAAAATTGCCTCTGTTCTGTCGTAAGAATCGCCTGCGGGTCCTGCATGGTATCATAGTTGCTAAATCATGTCTATGCTATAATAGAGCGCATGTCTGAAATACTAAATTGAATCAATGTGGATATTATGTTAAATCAAATATATATTAAATATATTTCCTGATAGCTTTTCTAACGTTCAGTTCTGACTCCAAGAAATCCTCCGTTAATAATAGAAATGTTTCCAGTATATTTAACAGATGAAGTTCCTGTTTTATATGATGCTTGGTAAATTTATAATGACTTCTCATTACCAGAATTAACCATCTTGTAAATAGTCTTAATCTTGTTAAGTCTTGCATGACAGAAATCTGATAGATATATCAATATGAAAACACAGCTGCCATCCTTCAAATATATTGAGGTGTTAAAAATAAACATACTTTTTTCTGAGAGAAGGCATAAGACTGCAGTTTTCGTGAAGAACTGCGCCTTTATTGATTGCGATATGATAGTCAATATCACTAGCCCCAGCCTGCATGGGCGCAGTTTCCTCCCCATGACTAGCTGTAATCCTGTTCTGTTAAATAATGCCAAATCACCTGAAAGCATAATTAATCCTCGTAAGGTAAACAAAGTTTTCAAGGTGAGGTCATTTGAAACTTATCTGTGCTACCTGGAATACGATGACGATAGCATATCTAAACCATTCAACACAACCAATTATGGCAAAATAAAAAATATGAAGTCATTGTCACGTTCGTAGAAGTGAAGCCTATTGCACCCATCACCATTAACTACAGGACTTACACACGTAAAGCACTGAGGTATCCATTCGTTATTTTACAGTGTTACGTATATTACCAAGTACTCTTTCTTATTCGACACCCATCTTTGAAAAATGACTTCCATGACCATCATGCCTCAGGAAAAGATCGGGTGGGTCATGGAGGTCTCTTGCCAAATCAGTCGTATTAAATCTAGCCTATCTCATAGATCTACGGCACTGACAGTGAACGCAGCATGGAACAAGAAATTACCATTTTACGATGCACTACCGTAAATATTTTGGGAGATTTATTAAACGTTTACAGGAGCCCCTTCTCTCTGTAAACAAAGCGGGTGGTGCAGTTGAAACGACCCTTAAAGCCAGGTTGGACAAATCTTCCGAAAACGTGCACTGTTATTGGATACGCGTCGTTGCTATGGGCGTGGAATCCATCTGCAGAAATAGATGCGTGAGAAGAGCACTTTTGCGTGAAACGTGGACGATTGAACAGCAAGGATGATCTTGTGGTGGCGTTTCGTTTTTAATGTAGGTGACACACATTACACGGGAAAATGTCGCCTCGCTGGAATATGGACATAACCAGAACTGCCTTTCGGGATCGCACGAGGGATTTTTAAAACCTTTTAAAGCAGAGGGTCATTTTGACATACGTGGTTTTTAAATCCCGCAATTTAGGGGGCAAGCTGGGAGATCACGCATATGCTGCGTAAGGTTCGTTTCCTACGAGTGAGTATCGCGTAATATTCGCTTACAGCGTGAGCCGCAAGCCAAGCGATGGAGAAAGGAGTATTTGCAATTACGGAACATTTTCTCTCTTTGCAGATTCGTGTTTTTTTCTGTTTTATGATAAGCTGTAGCTGCCTTTGATAGATTCCTCAAACAGCTTTACAAAGCAAGCATATAACGTTACATACTATTTGGCGTGTATGCAGTCGTATGTAATTAAGTTATCATTAAGTTTTGACTACTGATAGCTTTTACTAAAACTGTGATGTAACTGGCCCGGACAATGACAACTGGATGTAAGGTCCCGAGCTGACAGTTCTAAGTGCTGAGAGGTCGGTCGTCTTCTCCCACGCGCATTTGTTTTACAATCATGTGTGTACAGGCGCAGGTACGGCAGATATAAATTATATTTCATTAGTACTACATATCTGTTCGGTGGGGGGGTTTGTACAGTGAGCTATTGTAATCGGAAATGGCAATGATGCCAGATGCTTTTGAAATGTCGAGACTGAAAAAATCAATATCAGCCCTTTTAGTCTGAATGTGAATGTAGTCGGCACAGTGATACCCATGACAGGGAACTGCGTCAGTGTAGGCGCGCGCTGCAGGTAGCTACTGTATGCGCTCACCCACTGCTGTAGGGGTAGGACCTTGCTAACAGCAGTCCGGGTACGTCAGCGATAAGCCTTTGCATGTTTAAATTTATTTAAAGCGTCACTAGATATGGAATCAGAAGGCGAATTCAGCGTGGATCATCCGCTGGGATACAAGTTTTCTTCTGTCCCCAATTCAGAATGTGAACTTAACCTTAAAGCTCATATTTATGAAGCCATCAGTGACACTAACGTCAATAACATGGGCACTGCAGCACCACCGAGAGGAGGTAGCGACCCAAGCGTGTATCCTTCAGCCGGTTACAAGGCATCGGTCCGTCCAAGGTTTATTAGGAAGAGTTTGTGGTTTTCCGATTCTGACGAGCAAAGTTGCGAAGCAGCAGAATGTGAGAGCGAGCACAGGAATATAATCTCCCTCGCAGCTGCACACAGGACAGCAGGAACTCGCGAAGGCTCTGTCGCACTGGAGGGGTCCGGCACTGAGAGTCAAGGTGGGCAAAAAGACAGTGCCACAGAAAGTGTTAGCGCAGACGAGGAGAAAGGGAAGGGTGTAAGTGAGCAGAAACACAAGGCAACGTCTGCCGAAAATGCAAAGAATGCCGACAAAGCAGCAAGCGATGAGAATGAAGAGGAGGCCGAGATGAAAGCCGTCTCCACATCTCCCGGGGGGAGATTTCTGAAGTTTGACATTGAGTTGGGAAGAGGGTCCTTCAAAACAGTCTACAAGGGCCTGGACACTGATACCTGGGTCGAAGTTGCCTGGTGTGAACTTCAGGTAATTGGTTTTATTTTGGTTATCAAACAATTTATTGTAAATCACGTTTACCCAACCTCTTCCATTACTACATAATACGGACGCATTCGTATCGTATTTTTCTTTCCTGTGATGTGTAGTCTCCACTGTTTACGTTACTCGACAAAGGATGCTCTCTAGGTGCTTTAGGCAAAAGAGTATTTAATGCATGCTCGATGTAAATGCAACGTCGCTCTGGATAACTCTGAACGTCTGCTACGTGAGTGTCAGATAGAGGCCTACTACAATAGATCGTGGCAGATATGGACTAATGGCCTGCTTAACACCGACCATTCTTGCCTTCGATTTAGACCCCTTAGGTATGACACACAAACCTACTCGTGTTGTGTAAATATCAGGTGGGGCACGTGTGAGAACAGGAAGTTTTCAGTTACAACAAAAGTACCGTCAAAGGTCATCTTTCCTACTCGCCATGACCTCTATAAGGTTCTTGCAGCAACATGCCAGACTCTACAGATCAATGACAGTTCAATCCCTGAAAACCACAGAGTTTAAATTTGGGGGGTTGGGTAGGGGAGGTGGCTGCTTCCATTGCGATCTGTTACGGTGTGTATTTATTTCACCCCCAAGAGTGTCCTGACAGCTTCTGTGGTCATTCAGATTTTACGTCATTTGAGTTTTGAACTCTTAACTGTATTATGTGTTTGGTGCTTTTTGAATTACATTATATTATATGGCTCCGGATTCAGAGAGTGAAGTGATTTCATGTCATAAAGAGCCAGGAATGGATGTATTGTGAGTTTTTATATAAAAGTAATACATCTGAAACTCAGATGGTCATATTATAAGTCAAAGATTGTTTATGACCAAGAGGTGGGAATTGCTGTTGGGTCATTGACATTTCCGTCTTCAACACGTCCCAATTCGTCTCCAGTAGCGCTCAGCATAGCTATTTGGTCTGAATGGAAGAGTAAAGATTGTGATGAGTGGAAGAAATACACTCTGGCCTAATTATTTATCATTGAATTAATGGCTAAAGGAGGCTTCACATTGTTCAAAAGTTATTAGATTTGTTTGCCGCTGAATATAAATCATAAAATATTATTTTGTTTTTAAAATAGCCAGAATTGATTTACAAACTATAAAATAGCCTAAACTTGATTTCAGTGTTACAAGACCATAAACGGCCACCAAGAAAGACATTATAATAGTTGATAACTAAATCAATTATATTATAAACTAGCTGACCAGTGTGAGTGATTGAGCGTAATAAATACCATAGATCATGGCTTTGACGCTACATAATGCAGGAATCCTAAGACGACAGCTACCCTCTGCATTACAAGTCTTCTACTTTTAACGAGCTGTTAAAGCTTACTGGATTTATATATTATCTATCACTAATACATATTCGGTGAACAGAAGGGGATTATTTCTGTGGTACACGGTACAAATATACCTTTTAATGTGTGTATTCTCTGTCTGCAGCTTTCTAGACAAGTAGCCTACTATGAACTGAAAGGAGGAAAGATAATTATGAGAGACATCTTAATATTTCAGAACTGGGGAAAACATCATTGGAAACTCATAGACATAAGATAATATTCTGCCTGTCCACGCTCCTCCTGCTCTTGCAAGAACCTGTCTATCTACAAATAGACAGCCACGCCCAGAGCATCGTCCATAAATTGAAATGCATTTGGCCAAGCCCAGGGTATTTCTTGTCTGTGGATACTAATTCTTACAGGATAGTTACAGTAATAAGCTTGTAAAAAATGCTTAAACCAGATTGTAGTACCAGCAGTGCAGAGTGATGACCAGCCGTAGTAACCAGATAAAGCATTTCTAGTGTAATAAAATAGGATGTGGAAGTGGTGCTTGTGCACTGGTGGTCGTGTTACAGCAGCATGTGAGTGAATGAGAGACCCCTGCTGCCTTGAATGGTGCAGCCACGGCCTGGCTTGCACTGTCTGCTGCAGTGGACACTGTGAGGGTCAGCTGAGGATGGCTGGCTCTGCAGAGTGCAGCTCAGGATATGAGGAAAGCCAGGCGCTCCAATGTCTTCAGCTGACTCACTGAAGACTGTAACTCTGGCAGAGAGAAGGAGCTGGCAGATCAGCCCGTGTAGCCCCTCCCCTCTCTGAGGCTGGCGCAGCAGCCGGTTTAACCCTTCCCCTCATTCTTTGAGGCTGGCACAGGAGCCTGTTTAACCCCTCTCCATCTCAGACTGGCACAGAATCCAGTTTAACCCCTGACTCTTTGATACTGGATCAGAAGCCATTTAACCCCTCACTCTCCGAAACTGGCACATATTCTACCTTAACCCGTAACTCTTTGAGACTGGATCAGAAGCCATTTAGTCTCTCATTTTCTGAGACTTACGCAGAAGCCAGTTTAACCTCTCCCCTCACTCTCTGAAACTGGCACAGCAGACTGTTTAACCCCTACCCCCATTCTCTAAGATTGGTCCAGAAGCCAGGTTAACTCCTCACTCTCTGAGATTGCCCCCAATCCAGTTTATGCCCTCAATCCCTGAGACACAGAGGGAAGCCATTTCTCATCATCTCCCAGTTATGCCATGTATAGGTTTGTTTTTTCACTGCAGGCATATGTGTCTTGTTTGTTTGGATTACACTGTCTGCTCTTCCTGTGACTGTGACAGTGCAGGCATCAGTGCAGGTATGTTTATTATTGTTAGCAGCGAGGGATAGAGCTGCTGTTTACAGGCCACAATAGCACTAGGTGGGTGGTTGTGTATTGTGGTGTGTACCTTTCAGGGGGTTTACTGTAGAACATGCAGGGGTGTATTTTGGGGCATGCTGTTTGGGATATGGTTGAGGGGTATAGTCTGGGAGTCACCGTGGGGTGTTTGGAGGGGTTATTGTGGAGTGATGTACTGTGTATTGTTTTGGGGGTGCGTTACTGTGTGGCATGTGGTGTGTGCATATGGGGGGCCGGTGTAGTAGAGAAGATCATATTACAGTGTAAAGAGCCCTGGTGTCTTGCTGCTAGGATCAGAACTGCTGCAGTTGTAAGGCATGCTTGGGGGGTGGCCCGGGTGGGGTCCCTAGTTGGGTTGTGGTGGAAAAATGCCAATGTTATATAGATGGATGTTTATTATAAGCAATTCTAGTTGAGTACTTTGGATGTTATGACCAACAGCAATTCCCCTACCACGTTCTGAAATCTTCTGGTTATAAGACTAATTATCTAACAGCTAGCTACATCAGTGCCACACTGCCAGTTTGCCTAGCAAGCCTCCAAAGAATAGAACAGATTTTATGTTTTTTTTTTTCCAGTGATGGTCCGTCAGCAGTGAATTACGGGCACGTCAGTGATAGAGGTCTCCCTTGACAGGAATGTGTGCTAAAAAGTCTTGCTGTCTTTACAAACACAGAGGTGCTGGCTACAAATCTGTGACAAGGGCTTCTCCTCTCATCGTACACTGAGAGGGAGAAGACAGTGCTGCAGAAACCCTCAGCATTTCAGAGGCCTTTTAGAAGCAAACTGCTGCTGCAGCAGGAGGAGGAGGAGGAGGAGGGGGAGGAGGAGGAGGAGGAGGAGGAGGAGGAGCTGATGGGTGCATTTAGGGCGGGCTGAGAGAATGAACAGCAGTTTTTACGGAACGATGAGTCATCCTAACGCTGCGTCATCAGCGGCAGGGATGCAGGGGACAGCGCGTCGAAGACCCTCTCCCGAGACTGCGCCGCAACACGCCGCCCTCCGCTGCGCTGGAGCACCTGTGCGGAATGTGCATGTGTTTGGTGTATACTCTGTCCGTGTGTGCGACGCAAACACATGCCTGCATTTACATTAGGGAGTGCGGGCTGCGGCCAATGCTGGGCAGTCAGAGGATTATATATATGCTCCCTTTGACTCAAGGCACTGTAAAGTGTACTTGTGGATTTTTTGTATCACATATATTTACAATAGCACTTGTAAGTACTGCAATTTGTTATGGATTGACACATGTTCAACTTTATTAGATGCACTTTTGTAATTAATTAGTGAGACGCTCCAGATAAGAGCTTCTGCTAAGTGAAAAAATACAAATACACATACATTCCTAAATTATGAAGTGTAAAGCCCACATTTCACCATTAAAGCTAGAGTGTGAAGTGTATATACACACATTTAATGCCACAGTATAAAATATATGGACACCCCTGTAATGCCACAGCGTAAAGTATTCATCTCCATTAATGCTGCAGTGTAAAGTATATGTACATCCCTTTATGATACAGTGTAAATTGCACAATTTTTGCAGCTATGGTTTTTGCGTCATTGGTGATTAGATTGCATGATTTTCTTTGAGAGCTGTGCCATGTCTAATGTCACCAGCAGTTGTGCTCTGTATTTACAGTACTGAAAGGCTGGATTGATTCTTTGTGACATTCAGACTGCACAGAAATAGAGCCAAAAGGCGTTGCGTTTTCTTCTCATTGAACACAGGACACTGCCCCATGTGGCTGTGATTTGCAATGCCTCTCCCATCATCCTCCACTAGTCTCTGAATGGCCATGGGACAGAGGTACAAAGGAGTCTGCTTTATCACGAGAATCTGTGTTATTCAGTTCCCTACCATGTGCTTCAACACAGCGTTTTCTGTTGTTGTTATAGTTTTAAGGCGCCTCAAACTGCAAGAATAGTGCAGAATCACTGGGCCTTTTGAGAACCTGTTTGATGTAGTCTCCATGTGGTCTTTTGTGTCTCTGAGTCTGACAGGGCAGTGCTGAAGAGAGGAGCAAAGAGGAGAGATAATGGCTTTCACTGCAGTTAACAGAAGGAGCTTTGTGGTAGAGGTATTGATTTAGAGTGACCTCATTTACCCTTTCAGGGAGAGGTCCTCTCATCACTCAGCTCTCCTGCCACACACACACACACACACACACACACACACACACACACAGCAGATTTTTTTTTTCAGCTGTGAGGGAATTGTATTTGGTTCATAGAGTCAGAGATGCTAAGATCCCATCACACAGAGAGGAATTCTCTATAATAAGTGAAATGTAAACTTCATGCTTTCCACTATCTATACATACTAAATGTAAACCTGTATGTCCCCTGGCCATTGTATTGACTCTACAGACGACAGGGCTGATGGCTTACCTGCTGAGGGTACCAAGGGCTGTCAGGACCATTTCAGGTGCATTGGGTGCTATGGGCAGGTAGTCTGTGTATGTCTGCTGAACGTTAATGTTTCTATTTATGAAAAAGAGATGTTGCTTATTTTTTGGTAACGGTAGAGAGTATTCATTAAATGTCAGTTTCTCTCTCTGTGCTTCTCTATCTCTGTCCCCCCCATCTTTCCTTTTTCTCTGATAGGATCGGAAGCTGTCCAAAGCAGAGAGGCAGCGGTTTAAGGAGGAGGCCGAGATGCTGAAAGGCCTGCAGCACCCCAATATTGTGCGCTTCTATGACTTCTGGGAGTCTCTGCTAAGAGGGAGGAAGTGCATCGTGTTGGTGACAGAGCTAATGACATCAGGGACCTTGAAAACGTAAGAGTGAAAGGGAGTGACCTCAGCTGAACTTAAACGCATGCAACATTAGGCTTCTGAAATAGGTTCCTGGTGTTGTGGGGAGAAGTGATGCTGTATTCTGAAAGGTTCTTGGCTCTTTGTAAAGCTGTGTAACTCCATTATTTAACAATTTCTCGGCTTTTTGTAATGCTGTGTCCACTGTGTTCAGAAACAGGTGCTTGGATTTGTGGAAATCTGTGTCACCGCATTCAGAAACTGGTTCCTGGCTTTGCGTAAAGCTGTGTCACTGCATTCTGAAACAGGTGATTGGGTGTGCGTAAATGTGTGTTGTTCTCCCTGCAGGTATCTGAAGCGGTTCAAAGTGATGAAGCCCAAGGTTCTGCGGAGCTGGTGCAGGCAGATCCTAAAGGGATTGCACTTCCTGCACACCAGAGCCCCACCCATCATCCACCGTGACCTCAAGTGTGACAACATCTTCATCACGGGCCCCACAGGCTCTGTCAAAATTGGGGACCTGGGGTTGGCCACACTGAAGAGGACCTCCTTTGCCAAGAGTGTTATCGGTAGGTAACACTTTCTGTGTGTTTAACCTCAGGCTCATAGTCTCTTAGACAGACTAGTATGGTATCGGGGAGGTCCATTAATAGTGTGTTTCTAGTTTAGTTGGCAATGTTAACATTTGAACAATGTTGGTTTCCTGAAATATTTTACAGGATTACCTTAAATGCGGCCTTTGACCACATTCACACTCCTGACTAAAAGCCCCTGAGTTCAGTGAAGGAACATTGGCAATGCAAACTACTGTGACCTGCTTCAGTATAGATTAGACCAGAGAGGGGATACAGTATAGATTACACCATAGTGGTGATCCAGTATAGATTCCATAAGAGAGGGGATCCATTCTAAATTCTACCAGAGAAGGGATCCAGTAAACCTCCTTGGAGGGGCAGTATTGATAGCAGTGTTGACCTGCCCTGGTTCCTGTTCAGGCACTCCAGAGTTCATGGCCCCGGAGATGTATGAGGAGCATTACAACGAGCTGGTGGATGTGTATGCCTTTGGGATGTGCATGCTGGAAATGGCTACCTCAGAGTACCCATACTCAGAGTGCCAGAATGCCGCGCAGATCTACCGCAAAGTCACCAGCGTGAGTATGACGTCAGCACCCCCTCAGATCCCATTGGGAGCAGGCGAATCAGCTTGTGGCAGTAGTCATTTAAGGACAAGCATTTAGGGTGAAGTGGATGTTCTTTGAACTTCTTGTTTCATCTTGTTTTTCCCAGGGTGTGAAACCGGCCAGTTACAACAAGGTTACTGATCCTGAAATTAAGGAAATTATTGGAGAATGCATCTGCTACAAAAAAGAGGAAAGGTCAGCATCATGCTTCAAAACTTCTCTTTTTGTCCCTGTTTTTGCCTGGTATGTCTTTTTTTGTAGCTGTGTGTGAAAAATACCACAAGATCCAGTAGCTGGGCAGTGTGACAGTGTGTGGTGTGACAGTGTTTACATTCTTGTCAGCAGGCAGTTTGCTGTGTATGTTGAGTTGTGGGTAACACAGTGATGGAAGCTGTAAGGTGTGGTGCTGTGTGTTTGGCAGGTACTCCATCCGGGACCTCCTGAACCACGCCTTCTTTGCAGAAGACACAGGTGTGAGGGTGGAGCTGGCTGAAGATGATGATGGGCAGAAGTCATCCATTGCCTTGAAGTTGTGGGTGGAGGATCCCAAGAAGCTGAAGGGAAAGTACAGAGACAGTGGCGCCATCGAGTTCACCTTTGACCTGGAAAAGGAGGTCCCAGAGGACGTAGCTCAGGAGATGGTAAGCATGCACTCTGGCTACAATGGTCAGAGCACTAAGGTGCAGGAGTTAGACCACTATGCTGTCATGGTTAGCGCACTAATTTGCAGGGGTTAGGGTACTTGTCTGCTGTGGTTTGGGCAGTAAGGCACCTGCCAAGCTGAGTGCAGTCTTAATGAATTCGTCTGGAGTCCGAAGAATCTGACTGAGGTCAGACTGTGACTCTGGCTTACTTTTCCTCTTACTCCACCTCCACAGGGACACTGGCTGGCTCTCATTCACCATTGTGTAGCTCTTTGCCTTTCCCTAATGTGAGACGCTGTAGAGTTGCCAGCCCTACTCTCTCTATTACTGGGCTGATACATGCAGTCTCTGCTCAACCACAGGTTGTGCAGAAACCACACGATCTCTGAAATTTGGAGTGATGCTGGGGAATAATGAGAAACGTAGTAAACTGTAAACAGGCATCATGGGAGACACTCTTCTCCAAGAGTCACTTCATCACGGAGGAACATTTTTTTTATTTAGAAAAGATCTGTCTTAGTTTGTGATTTCATGCCTCCTCTTCTTTCCTCGACAGCGTATCACTGCGTATGATTGTCTTTTGCAGGTGGAGTCTGGACTGTTCAACGAGAGCGATTCCAAGGTTGTGGGGAAGTCCATAAGGGACCGGGTGTCTCTGATCAAGTGGAAGAGGGCGAGGAGGGTTGTGCCGAGTGACAGAGAGGAGCAGAGGAGTGCAGAGGGGGCGCAGGCGTTGGAGGATCCCAGAGCCCCACACACCTCCCTGCAGCTCCCAGCTGTCGGGACGCCCCAGGCTGACCTGCCCGCTCTGTCTGAGCCGGAGGACTCAGAGTCCAACAAAAGGGCCCGGTGCTGCACGCTGCCCAGCAGCACCACCTCTGACAGATGTGAGACACTGCGCCCACAGTGTGAGGATGACATAGCAGTCACTCTGGCAGATGTTACAGACGTTACATTAGTTAATTAATTAAATTAATTAGCTGTTCAAGTAATCTATCTAGGCCCCAATGAGCATCTAATTATTCTTGTATCTTGTATTGCTAATGTTGCTTAAAGGGTTCAAATGAGTAGAAATAATTTGTACATATTTACTTTTATCCTTGATTTACACTATAACATATGTTTTTTACAAATAACAGATGTGATGCCAACTCCAGATTAGTGTGCAATTAACAGTTTGGTCAGACCTCACAAATTGAAAGCTGGTGTAAGAAGCAGCATGCACCGCGTATCCACAGTGGAAAGTACTTCAGAAAACACCCAGCTGGGTATTGTGTCTACATGATTTATTCTCACTGGACCCCTAGTAACCATGGTTACATAGTGCAATTACTTGGCAGTAATTTGAGCAGGATAGGGTTATCACTTTCAAAGCAAGAGCACTTTGCTTGGAAAAGCTTACATCTTTGTCTCAAACAATATGTTAGTATTTCTGGTGCCATATAAGAAGAAGAGGTGTGGTTTGTTTGTAATGTAAAGATTTGTTTGCTTTCTGTAGCAGACAACACCTTTGACAGCGGCCTGGGCTCCACTGTACACTCAGACCCCCACAGCGCCCCCTACCAGTCCCAGCAGGAGTTCTTTCCTACTATCCCGTCTGCACAGCAGGTCTGTAGCCCTCCAGCTCAACTAACAGCCCACCTGCACCAAGAGGCCTACCCCCAGCCATCAGCCCAGCTGCACCAGGGGGTCTACCCCCAGCCTTCAGTCCAGTTGCATCAAGAGGCCTACCCGCAGCCTTTAGCCCAGCTGCACCAGGGGGCCTACCCCCAACCTTCAGCCCAGCTTCACCAGGGGGCCTATCAGCAACCTCTACCAGTGAGTTCCTACAAAATCAACACACTGCTGCCTCTCAACTCCCTCTATTTCTCTCATACACACCTACCTTCTCTCTTTATCTTTTTATTTCTCCTTTTTATCCCTATCATTCTGTGTGGGTGGTAAATTACCTCTGTGAGATGCCTGTTTAGCTCACCTCTCAGCTTAATTGCGCTTGTTGAAATACTGGTCATGGAAGTAACTGAAGTTGAAACTGCTTCCGATACATTAGTGTTGCTGATGTAGACCTACTTCCTCACCTGTCCCTCAGGGTTTTACCTGGTGCCCTGCTAGGTGTTCAGCTTCAGGTGTGCCGTTGTAGACTACATGACACCAAATATCATGGATGCGCTCAAAAATATGCAATGACAAGACAAGCTGTAATTTTATTTTTGAATGAAACTAGTTAGAGACATTGACCATGCTATAGCATGGTGTCCTACATAGCACTAGCATTTCACATGGTGACAATCACAACCAAGGAAAGTCATATTTTTATTCTGTTTATATATCTGTTTTTAAGCCTGGTGTCACAATGGTTCAGAGCCCACCTGCAGCCCCCTCCCAACAGACTGTGCAGACCCTCCCAGCTGCAGTGCCCTCTTCACAGCCCTACCAACAGACTGCGCAGACCCTCCCAGCTACAGTACCCTCTTCACAGCCCTACCAACAGACTGCGCAGACCCTCCCAGCTACAGTACCCTCTTCACAGCCCTACCAACAGACTGCGCAGACCCTCCCAGCTGCGGTACCCTCTTCACAGCCCTACCAACAGACTGCGCAGACCCTCCCAGCTACAGTACCCTCTTCACAGCCCCACCAACAGACTGCGCAGACCTTCCCAGCTACGGTACCCTCTTCACAGCCCTACCAACAGACTGCGCAGACCCTCCCAGCTGCGGTACCCTCTTCACAGCCCTACCAACAGACTGCGCAGACCCTCCCAGCTGCGGTACCCTCTTCACAGCCCTACCAACTGACTGCGCAGACCCTCCCAGCTACAGTGCCCTCTTCACAGCCCTACCAACAGACTGCGCAGACCCTCCCAGCTGCGGTACCCTCTTCACAGCCCTACCAACAGACTGCGCAGACCCTTCCAGCTGTAGTGCCCTCTTCACAGCCCTACCAACAGACTGTGCAGACCCTCCCAGCTGCAGTACCCTCTTCACAGCCCTACCAACAGACTGCACAGACCCTCCCAGCTGTGGTACCCTCTTCACAGCCCTACCAACAGACTGCGCAGACCCTTCCAGCTACAGTATCCCTTCTGCCCACCCAGCAAGTGAGTGTGTAGGGCAGGACTTGCCCCCCTGATTCAAAACAAGAGGACAGACCAAGAGCAATCTCAGATCATTCTGTATTACTAAACCCACCCTTCTCTCTCTCAACAGCTCCCCTCAGAGCAGTCTGCCTCTCACCCTTGCCCAGACAGACAGCCCCTTCTGCAGCATCTCCACCAAGCACCATCCAGTCAGCCAGGCCACACCTCCCTGTCAGTGACCACACCCATCCCGGCCACTCCTCCTCTCCGGACCTCCGCCACTTCATCTAATGTCACACAGGTAACCACAGCATTGCCACCCTGCCCTGCCATGCTCCCTCATGTTGACTCGCTGAACAGAGGTGATTGATTGGTCCTGTGGAGTTAATTAGTGTGTGTCTCTGAAAAGAACATGGAATGTTGACTTTTATTGTAGTGGTTGTACATTTCTTTTACCTGCAAAGTACTTGTGTTGACAGACTTGAGCTTTGGTGTTTGAAAGGGCAGCCATGTTTGAGCATGTTTCTCTGTACAAGCTTGAATCCTCTACGCCTGTTTTTATTTTATCTCCTTGTCTTTGGTGGGGGGTGGGGTGTGGGTTCCAGCTCCCTGCACCATACCCTGTTACTCCAGCAGGAGGAACCCTTGCTGAATGTGAGGCTGCCCCGGCTCTTTCTGTTCCCGCTGCCCCTGCGCCCTCCTGCTATCTCCCACCCAAGCAAGCCACTCCCGCTGCAGCCGCTGCAGCCCCCTCCCACGCTCCCGCCCTGCAAACAGGGAGCGCTCCGCCGGCTCCGGCGCCTGTGGCCCTGCAGCGTGCCGGTTTGCTGTCCTCTGCATCCCTGCTTGCCGAGGCCGTGCCCAGCAACTTGACCCCGGTCCCCGTGCTGCCAGGCACGGAGGATGCTTCCATGAAGCCTGCCCACATCCCAGTCTTCCCTGTGATACAGCCAGCCCCACCCCAGAGCCTGCCCTCTGTACCTGAGCAAGCCCTGCCCCCCCAAACAAACACTCCCTCTGTGTCTAAGCTAACCCCACCCTCTCAGCCTGAGCCGGCTCCACCCTTTCTTCAGTCTTCTGGACAGGTAAATGCTACGGTCCTGTATCTTTTCTTTTACATTTTTATCACATCAGAGATGGGATTTTGTAGGTACAGCTTAGTGGAGGATGAATCATGTTCTGTGTTACATGAAGATGAACAGAACTATGTATTATGTTCTGTGTGACTTGCAAATTGTCGGTCCTTTAAAAAACAATGTGCCTATTTTAGGCTCCTGAGTAGCTCAGTGACCAAGGTGCTCATCTTGAGAGCAAGCTAAGACCTACAGCTCAGGTTCAGAACAGGCTATGTCATGCAGACAATGACTGGGAGCCCACAACAGGGGAACAAATTGGTTTTGTTCCACTGTAGATAGAAATGGGTAGGTCAACTAGGGTTTCCTTGTCTCACTGCTCTTAGATACCCTGCAATTCATCAGGCACCTGCAAGTTGCTAGCTTCATTGTAGTGTGCTGTGTGACTTGTGGTCTGATATGCATGCAAATGT
Source organism: Megalops atlanticus (assembly GCA_019176425.1). Taxonomy (NCBI): domain Eukaryota; kingdom Metazoa; phylum Chordata; class Actinopteri; order Elopiformes; family Megalopidae; genus Megalops; species Megalops atlanticus. Next base: position 18,574,872 of record CM032879.1, read on the forward strand.
ATCAGGGCTGCATTTGTTTTGCTTCAGCACTCCTGCACAAGTGCAGAGGTTGTACTGGTGAGAAAAGCCTAATGCCAATTGCCAGTTCCAAATGGGGTTGCATTAAAAAACGAAGCATGGATGGTTCCAGCTGTAATGGTTTTGGATAAGTGAAAACAACACAATGTGTTCATAGTGGAAAAAGAGACCCTCAAAGAGTAGGGTTGATACAGTCTGCCACTCTGGGCTATCGGCAGAATGATGCTTATTTGGACTGAATACCCTGTTCTTGTCATTAAACATCTTTTGTTGTTGTATTATTATTAGATAGAGAGGCACAGCGTGCAATTATTGAATAAAGATGTACAGTATGCTATCATTTGATAAAGGTACACAGAGTGTTTTTTAAATGAAGGTGTATAGAGTGTGTTATTCCTGGTTATAGGTATTCTGTGAATGTTTGTGAACAATGCTCTCATTTCCCAATGCCCAGGCAGTGCTGCAGGCTGAGCTCTCTGCAGGACAATTGGATCAGAACCAGGATGCAGCTGTAGCTCTGCAGCCTGCTGGAACCCAGACGGCCACACCCCCTGCCAGTGCCACCCAAACCCTGAGTCAGCACAGCACCCAGCTCGCCACGCCCACCACTGCACCAACCCTGCCACCCCCAGATACTACTGTCATGGTACTATCTCGTGCACACACACACTCGCACACGCACACACATGCACGCACGCGCGCACGCACACACACACACACACACACACACACACACACATACTATGATGTGTTGTAGTGTTGGAGTGTGTGTTTGAGTCAAGGCATTCTGGAGTGTAAAGTGTTGGTGTGTTGACCAGTTGCAGTTATGCTGTGCTCCAGTGTCTTAGACAGAGAATCGAAAGTTGTTGTAGGAGATTGTATTTCTGTTTAAACTGTGGCTCATGCTGGTGGTTTTGTTTTGCCTGCAGGAATCAGTAGCAGAAAATCAAGCACTGTTTCACAACTACAGCTGTGACAGGTAGGCACTGACCTTGGGTCAGCCCAATAAAAGACATTCACCCTGACCTCGGATCAGACCAATGAGAGACACTCACACGAACCTTAGATCGGCCCATTAGACAGACACTGAAACTGGCCTCGGATCAGTGCAATGACAAACCTACTCACTCTTGTCAGGTGTCTGACCACTAAAATAAAACTGTTTTTCATATAATATTAATGTTCTCAGTTTTCTTATTTCTAGTCTAATGCAGTCAATTTATAAGACCTGCCCCTCAAAGGCCAGCTTTGTAACAAATTATTCAAAACAAAAGACAGTGGTACAGAGTTTACAGCATCCCTCTCAATATCGACAAGATCTATTTGCAGATGAGCTCACAGAAGTGCTTCATTCAGGAAATGAAGTTAATTAAGTTATTAAATGAAATCTCTAAAGCAGGTCTCTTTCTGCCAATCCCCAACCAGTGTCTACTCTCCTTTCTCTCTCAAGGCATAACTTCTTCTGCCATTTCTATTCCAGATGACACCAACATTATATAGGGCAAAATGGCACATTAACTCCAAGGAGGAGTTTAAAAATATCAGCTTCACAATGAGGACTATCACTGAGAATATTGCTACTGATGAGTAGTAAAAAACATAGGTTACAGGATTAGTATATATATTTATCAAATTTTATGAGAAAATTATAATTGTCATAATAACTATAACCATGACAAAATATCATTGTAATATCCAAACTGTATAGATGGGATTTATTAGTAAAAATATGTCTAATGTGAGTTTACGTATGTGGGGATTATGTGTAAAAACAGAATACTGTGTGGAAAAAAGGGTGATGAGTAAAAGCAGATGTAAAGGGTGAGTTAATATGCAGTGCAACTGTGTTCCTGGGTGCTGTGTACAGTGACAGCGCAGCCTTGTGTATAGTAAACCTGCAGGCGGCTCTCTTTGTCCCCAGCAGTGTGAACTCGGACACCGCCTCAGGCAGAGAGATGAGTGACAGCGCGGAGGGCACGCCCAGTGGCGGGAAGGGTGAGGGGAAGCTGCGGAAACACCACCGCAGGTCTGCTCGGACACGGTCCCGCCAGGAAAAGACCAGCAAGCCTAAACTGAGCATGCTCAATGTGAGTCTGATTGAGCATGCTCAGTGTGAGTGTGTCTGAGAATGCTCAATGCGAGTATGGCTGAGCATGCACAGAGTCTGACTCACCATGCTCAGTGTGAGTGTGACTGAGCATGCTCAATGTGAGTGTGTCTGAGAATGCTCAATGTGAGTATGGCTGAGCATGCACAGAGTCTGACTCACCATGCTCAGTGTGAGTGTGACTGAGCATGCTCAATGTGAGTGTGTCTGACAATGCTCAATGTGAGTATGGCTGAGGATGCACAGAGTCTGACTGACCATGCACAGTGTGAGTGTGACTGAGCATGCTCAATGTGAGTGTGTCTGACAATGCTCAATGTGAGTATGGCTGAGGATGCACAGAGTCTGACTGACCATGCACAGTGTGAGTCTGACTGAGCATGCACAGTGTGAGTCTGACTGAGCATGCTCAGTGTGAGTGTGTCTGAGAATGCTCAATGTGAGTGTGACTGAGCATGCTCAGTGTGAGTGTTAATGAGCGTGCTTAATGTGAGTCTGAACAAATGAGTCAGAAATGTTTTGTCCAGTAAATCTAAATGAAGGTGAAAATTACAATGCAGCTCTGCCGCAGTTAAGTCATAGGTTTCTTTCTGTGACTGGTTAAATGCGCTGGTTTCAGGTGTGTGACACCGGAGATAAAATGGTTCAGTGCCAGTTGGAGACTCATAACCACAAGATGGTGACATTCAAGTTTGACCTGGATGGAGACGCTCCTGAGGAAATTGCCACTTACATGGTAGGTCAAAGGTCATGAAGTGGTAGCTTTGATGCTCCCTGCTCATGTACATCTGATGTAGCACTCAGACTATTTTCAAATCTTCAATCTGTGTTTGACAGTGTTGTACACTCATGCAGATTTATACTCCTGCAGTGCTGGTAATTTTACACTCCTGCAGTGTTTTTGTGAGTAAGTTTGCCTTCCTGTGGTCTCAGGTGGAGAACAATTTCATCCTGCTTGCGGAGAGGGAGATCTTTATTGAGCAGCTGAAAGACATCGTGGACAAGGCAGAGGACATGCTGAGTGAGGACACAGAGGGAGGGAGGAGCTCAGACCAGGGCACCAGCCCTGAGCAGGGACAAGCTGAAGAGGTGAGTACTCATTCACTAACACCCATTCACTGTGGCAGAATCATCCAGCAATAAGACACACCTATTGACACATAAGGCACTCCCACCAAAATACAAGGCCCAGTCATTCAAGGATGACACACCCACTCACACATGACACACCTACTCAAATACAGGACATACCCTTTCACACAGGACATGCTTATTCACACAAAGGAAACACAAAATCACACAGAACATGTTCACTCAAATACAGGACACGCCCCTCACGCAGATGTGATGTCCCACTTTCTGGCAGTGTCACTCCTGCTTATGTGCCCCTGTCTCATGGTTTCAGGGTGTGAAGACACTGTTGCCTGATGCCAACCAGCCTGTTTACCAACAAAACGGTAACAGCCTACATCTGTCACTGTGTAAAACTTCAAACCATGTCTTTACAATAATAATGATTTATACCCATTGTGGGGGTGATGAGTGTGTGTATAGGTGGAGGTGTGAGGGTGATGAGTGTGTACAGGTGTAGGTGCAGTGGGTGATGACTGATGAGTGTGTACAGGTGGAGGTGCAGGGGGTAATGAGGTGTACGGGGGGTAATGAGTGTGTACAGGTGTAGGTGCAGGGGGTGATGAGTGTGTACAGGTGGAGGTGTGAGGGGGATGAGTGTAGAGGTGGAGGTGTGTGGGTGATGAGTGTGTACAGGTGGAGGTGTGAGGGGGATGAGTGTAGAGGTGGAGGTGTGAGGGGGATGAGTGTAGAGGTGGAGGTGTATGGGTGATGAGTGTGTACAGGTGGAGGTGTGTGGGTGATGAGTGTAGGTGGAGGTGTGAGGGGGATGAGTGTACAGGTGGAGGTGTGAGGGTGATGAGTGTGTACAGGTGGAGGTGTGAGGGTGATGAGTGTGCACAGGTGGAGGAGTCTTGGTTCCATGGTGTCCTTCTTGCCTACAGTGCTCCATACTGGCAAGAGGTGGTTCATCATTTGCCCTGTGGCGGAAACTCCTGCTGCCCACAATGAGGAGGAGGAGGAGGAGGAAGAGAGCTCACCTGCTACCACTGCAGGTAACATGACCACATACACACACTCACATGCACATGCACTCACACATACTCACACACCCTCCACCTTACACAGAGACTCTTACCACATACATACACACACCCTCACAAATTCAAATACTGACACACCTATACACTCATATCCCCCTCACACACGCACATTCACACACACATACACATACTACACCTGCTGAAAACTTTATTTTTTGTCTGTTTTATGTGAGTGGAATGGTCCTTTTTGTTTCTGTCATTCTCTTTTTCTGTCACTCCCAGATACACAGTCCACTTGTGATCCCTTGGCTGCACAGTGGTCTGGAAGCGTGGTCAGTTCACTGGGCCCACCCCCTTCATCCTCTGTAGTGGCACCGCTCACGTCCCCCGCCACACCCCTCCTGCAGCAGGAGCCACCTGCTGCTCTCCTCGGCTCTGCCTCCCCTGCCCACGCTACCCGGCAGGTGGCAGAGATCACTTGTGGCGGCAGCCTGGTGGAAGAGGTGCCCTGCTGCCCCCTGGTGGCGTCCTTAACCACGGACATGACCACCGTGCCGCTGCTGCCTCGCGGCCAGGGGGGTCCCGCCCAGCAGCCTGTGGTGCTGCAGCAGCCTTGTGCCACGCCCATGCAGCCGTCGGTCGGTGGGGCAAAGCAGTCCTCGCTGCCTCAAAGCCCTGCCCAGGTATCGCAGATCTCCACGCCTGGTCCCGCCCCCCTGCAGCAGCCAGGGATGGGTGAGTCGGATGGGGAGGGGCCTCCAAGGGCGGGGCTGGTCGACAGCACCATCAAGACGCTGGATGAGAAGCTGCGCAATTTACTGTACCAGGAGTATGTTCCGTTGTACCCATCTGGCAGCGCAGCGGGGACCCCTGGGGAATACATCTACTCTCCTGGACCAGGCGGGGCAGGGGCGGGCTCTGAACGCCACACCCATGGCATATCAGGGGAGGGGTTCCCCAGGAAAGGGGATCAATTGGTAATTTAATCTGTCTGTCCTAATCATATTCACCTCATCTTCCTCCCCCATCTCCCCAGCCCTCATTTAACATTTACCTTATCTTTCTGTCCCACGTTCTTACGTACTCTCCCCTGATTACACCTGTCAGAATCTTCAGTCAACAGTTAAACTGAATGGCAAAACGACAGGGAAGCAAAAACATATGCAGTTCTTTTTGAGTCACAAAACCATGACACCAGCTTCACCACTAGATGTCAGTGTCTTTAACAGGAAAAGAATCCTGCATATGGTAGTCCATATGGAGGTATGTGAATTTACTGTGTCTGTTCATAAGCCAGTAAATTCAAAGGTAGATGCTAAATAACCAAACTGTCCTAATTCCTATCGGTATGTTATGCTGAGTGGTAGTGAGCTTTGAGCAGTTATATTATTGTGAATGCTACTTAGGAGTGTTCCTCTGCTTATAACAGCTAACACCTGTGTTTCCTTCATTGTGAACTAAAAACTGCAAAACTCCAACTAGCTCTTTGGACACCTGTTAAAGGGGCATCCCATAGATGTCCTTTCCCCAAAGTGGAATCCCCATTTAGTAACTCTAGAGAAATGGAAATATCACAGATTAGTGAGTGCATCAGCTGATGTACAGTGAAATGAGAATGACCTGTAGGCAGGCTTGAAGACAGGATAAAATACAGAGGGGTGCAATTGCAATCCATGGGGGTGCACAAAAAGTCATAAATACTATGTAGATATCGGGATATAAGTAGACAACTGGGGATGCATTGAGGTCTGTCTGGGGGTGCAATGCACCCGTAAGCACCCCCACAGCGCCGGGCGTGCCTGTAGGTGATACTACTTGGAAAGCAAGCCTCCTCAAACTCCCTCTGAGATACTCTCAGAGGACCAAGGCATCTTTTCTACCAGAGGAATGGTGGAAAGGAAAGGGTTAAATATAGTAAACAAGAGTTTAATCCTGTAATACATCCCTTATGGGAAACGACAGCTTCCCACACTCAGAGGCACCTAGCCACCTAGGCTAGAGTGCTGTCTTTTACACACAGAATAGAGGGCAGGAATTTGAATGTGAATTTAATACTTGAAATGGCCTGCTCCTGCATTAGACAGTGTGATGTATACACTGTGTTGTCTTAAATGCAATTAAATTACAGTGTAAAGATATCATTATTTTGCAGTGGGAGGGTATTTTTGCCATTATGTTTTATCCTGAATAATGTCAGACCTCCTCCTCCATGTCTGTACTGCAGGCTTCCACCTATTTTTGATTTATCCTATAAAGAGGTTAAGCACATTGCCCTTAATGCCAGTGACATGTAAGTATTAGGACACTAACAATATATGACATGCTCAACCCCTGTTTCATTTTGATTTCATCTCTCTTTCTCTCTCTCTCTCTCTCTCATTCTGTCAGCCTCAGATACCGGAGAGACAGGGCAGTCTCAGCTCACTCAGTGACTCTGTGATCAGTGGTATGTTGTTCTTCCTCCTGAATAACTCAGCTAGAGGAGACAGGAACCCATTCTGTGGAGCCATCCTTTATTGATTCACTGACCCAATATACTGATTTGTTGCAATAAGCAGAGGCCATCATTTGACATCTCTGTTCAGATTTGGAACTGATCCCTAACTTTGCCGTTTTTAAAAAGGCTGTCTTTTCCAAGCCTAATTAGATTGCTCAAATATCTCAGCTGCTTATATAAATGAAAAATGTTTTTTCTGCACCAGGTCCTATAGGGTACGGTGATAAAATAGCTTTCCTTCATCATTGTATTTGTTTAAATCTGTGTTATAATGTTTAGATGATGTCATCTTCTCCCTGTAGCTTCAGTAAGAGGAGCCTCCAAGAGTCACGTGGTTCCACATTCTGTGTCCTGCTCTGGGGCCAAGAGTCGATTTAAGGTATTTATTATTGCATCATTATTACTAGTGTTAGTGACTAGGCTCACTATGTGTGATTATTATTTGTTAATTAATTAAAAATCTCACTGGGGTGAGATGCAGTATTGCAAGCTGATTAAGCCTTGTAAGGGTGTTGACTATGGTTTGCTGTTGTAAGGGTGCTGATTACGGTTTGCTGTTGTAAAGGTGTTGATTTCAGTTTGCTGTTGAAAGGGTGTTGAGTGTTGTTCACTGTTGTAGGGGTGATAATTAATTGATTTTGGTTTCATCTGTAGTTCATCCCCGGTCCCCCAGACATCAGTAGAACGCTGGAACGAAAGCAGAGAAGCTGGAGCACTTACGACTCTCCGACATCCCCCACTGCTGCGGGCTGGGAGAGGGAGGCCGTGCCCATGACCACTATTGGTCGGTTCAGCGTGGTGAGCAGCAGAGACGAGTTCGCTGTGAGAACCCGCAGCAACACCTTCTCCGCCGCCCCTGGCTTCTGCCTGGGTGCGCCCCCGTCCGCCCCCAAACTCGCCTCCGTCCCACGCGCGCACACCTGCAGCCCCGTGGACCCCAGGAGACGCAGCCGCCGCCTCTCAACCGACTCCGGCGAGGAGAGCAGCCCCATCCGACTGCCTCCCGCCCCGCCCAGCCACGCCCACGTGCAGGCCCGCCGCAGGAGCAGGGATCTGATGAAGAAGGCGGTGGCCTTTCTGCGTCGGTCAGGCCGCAGCAGCAGCGTGCAGAGCTCTGACTCACCCAGCCGCCTGGATGCAAGCCCCGCCCACCTCCCCTCACTCCACGCCCACTACCCCTACGTCAGCAGTGACAACGACTCCGAGATTGAGGATGCAGACATTAAGAAGGAGCTGCAGAGGCTCAGGGAGAAGTAGGCTCACTTCTGTGGTTTGTGTATGTGTGTGTCTGTGTGTGTGTGTGTGTGTGTGTGTGTGTGTGTGTGTGTGTGTGTGTGTGTGTGTGGGGAGAGAGAGAGAGAGAGAGAGAGAGAGAGAGAGAGAGAGAGAGAGAGAGAGAGGGAGAGGAGAGGTCATGTTTTTATTGGTAACAATCATGACATAAGTAAATGGAATTGCACAGTATAGGGATGAGATGGATGAAATTAACATCAGTGTTGTGACAACTGAAATCTCAGTATTTTGACAAGGCAGCTGTGTTGGTTCTTCCTGCCTCTCAGGCATTTGAAGGAGATCTCTGAGCTGCAGGCTCACCACAGAAGGGAGATTGAGGTGCTCTACAGCAAGTTGGGCAAACCCCTCCCTCCTAGTATTGGCCTCAGTCACACAGCACCCCCTGCTGGCCGCAGGCGCAGAGCCAGCAAGCACAGACTGAAGCCTGGGAAAATCCTCAGTCCGCTGGTGCAGCAGCTGAAGAGCGCAACCACTAAAACCAGTGAGTCTGAGGAACCACAGCGAACACTACCAACACTTAAACTAAGAGTGTGGTCACAGGTATGATAGTGTGGGAAGTATCACAGTGTCTTAGGCTCAAAGGCCTTTGTGTCTTTTCCTCTGAAGGTGAGCCTGCAGCGAGCTCAACGGATTCACCAGTAAAAGGCATGGGTGTGACAGGCGGCTCTACCCCCTCCAGCGCCCAGACTCTACCTCCCTCAGCACCAGAGCCGGTCCAGACGCAGCCATGCTCACTCAAGGGCTCGCTGTCCTCCGACAACATCTACACCAGGTCCCAGAGCCAGGGACAGGGCCAAGGTGACACAAACACTCTCATACACACACACACACGTACATTCACATACTGAAACAGGCACACACACATCACACAGGTGTTCTCTGGTCAGGGACAAAGCTGTAGCAGTCTGAGGGGAGGGAGCGGATTTGACCGATGTCTCCTGCACTGGGAATCAAACAGGTTTGGAGCTTGCTCTGTAGCCCTTTCTTTGGATAATATTCACAAAATGTCATGTGCCAATCAAAAGAAGGGTTGATTACATTTTACATCGCCATATTGTGGTTGATTTTGTGTGTGTTGCTATGACGGGAATTCTGGTCTCGTATGACTTCACATGTCTCCGTCGCCTCAGATCTCTGCTTGGGTCACATCTCTCTGTTTCTCCTTCCTTCTCCCCTCTGTGTTCATGTGCAGGTTGGATGCCTACCCACCCAGCCTCAGAGAGAGTGACCTATAAACCCAGCAGCAAATCACGCGCTCGATTCTTGAGTGGGCCTGTTTCTCTCTCCATCTGTTTGTATCTTCTCTTCTCTCTTCCATTTCATCTCGCCCTCCCCTTCTCCTCTTTCTCACAGCTATTTGTTCAGTACCAGCTGCCTGAGATATTTTAATGGACTTGGGCACACTTGCACTTCGTCTCCCTTTGTGGTGCATGCTCTCCTTGGTTTGGCCCTCCACACAAATGTTTGTTGTACTGCTTCTTGCTTTATGCTAGACGTTCACCTCCCTCAATCAATGTGGGGTATGAACTAAACCTTCAGGATTCTGAGGTCTTTGAGCTCATGTGGTATTGAGTAATACCCAAGATTATTTAATGGCATGTTTATATTTCACATAAGTCTCATGTCTTTCACCTTGTGATATGTCACCTAGGTGCAGTACAAGGTTTGGAAATCTGTATGGTTTCACTTTGGTTAAAAAGTTTATGTTTACTGCAGTAGAGCTGCTTGACACTGCATCCTTAGAAAACCAACTGCAGGTGAAAACATTGGGTCATCTTTTTTATGCTATGGTTATGTGTTTCTCACAGAGGTGAGATCAGGTCGGTTGAGTAGGCCATACTGGAAAGATACATTTGACACAATGAATGATGCCACTCATGCTTATAACGAGTTGTCATCATCTAATATCACTGAATTAAATAGCAAATAAATGGGAACTTTCTGAATGAAATCCATTGTTTAGGTCTACCATGTTCTGTCATTTGTACTTCCACTTGATTTAGAATCATGAGCATATGCTTGAGATTTGTCATGGTTATTCAAGTGCACTGGATGCTGCAAAAATGAGAGCCTCTCACACTGAAGTGTGCTTATTGGTTGAGTCACTGCAGTGTGCTCTAGAGAAGAGATGTCTATAGTAGTGCAGAAACCTATATTACGTTGACTTGCTATCAAGTATATAATTGATAAAATAAGCAGAATGTACATGTTCACACATTTGATTACTGTGGTTACATGTGGAAACCCCTGAAAAAGATAATTCTATGAGGGAATGTTTGATCTCACAGTCTGTTTGGTGTGGGCCAGAAATGTTGAAGTGTACAAACAACAGAAAGGCCCTCAAACACAAGGACAACAGAAGACAATGTGAAGTGATTTATTACAGATTTTTGTACATTGGAACATGGACAGACAGACGTCTCCCATCTGTGTGAGGTGGGGTGGCAGAATTTTAGTTCTTGAATAAAAGTAAACGTAGCCAGTCATATCCTACAACCTGACATGGATCCCTCCACCTCTCTGTTCCCCTCATGGCTGTGTGTATTGTGCCTCCATCTCTTCGTTTAAAGCAGCTCTCCTGCTACTCTGTAGTATCCAGCGTGTTTAGGCCTGTATTTGTCTCCTAGGGTCAACTCTACGGCGCCTCTGTGTGGGTAAAGACCGCGGCAACCGTAACTATCCGTTTACCCTGTCCTCCAACTTGAGCATGCTCTGGGTTCATCTGTGCATGGTTAATGTGTGAAACATGGACTTACCGAAAACACAGCTCCTGTGTCCTCTTCCACAAGCACAAGCATGTTAGTTAGAAGAGAGAAACCGTGTCACTCCTATTCTTAAATTTTATCAGCTTTTCTTGTGTGTGTGAACATTCTGAACGACTAAAGAAAATGGGTTGCCACTTTGCTAATACTTTTGAATTGGAACTGAGTTTATTGCTGTGAGCGTATCTTTCTATTAGCGAGCATGCTGCATGTTTACTTGGAAGGGTCCTCAGTGCAGACGAGAGTAAAGTGCAGCAGTGGCACGATTCTAAGGAGGTCTCTGTCTTGCAGGATCATCGCATAGCAGTGGGACGTCCAGTCAGCAGCAGCCTGTGGTAGCCACACCCCCTCCGCATCAGCCAGTCTCAGGGCTTGCCCAGGCACAGGCTAACAACAGTAACAACAAGACAGGCACCTTCACAGACGACCTTCACAAACTGGTGGACGACTGGGCCAAAGAGACACTGGAGGCTGCATTGGTCAAACCTGCCTTCAGTCCAGCCACGTCCAGCCTCAGTCCAACTAGGCCTACCACCAGTCTGACTAGGGCTGCCTTCAGTCCATCTAGGACTGCCCTCAGTCCATCCAGGTCTGCCCCCAATCTGACTAGAGCCACCTTCAGTCCAGTCAGGCTGCAATGGCTCTGGGACAGAGGGGAGGAGAGAACCACACTGATCAGTGCCACAGAGGTAAGTCAGGGGCAATGATGTACTCAATAATTGTCAGTGGTCTTCTGTGGGATTGAATGTTGGTCCTTAAAATACAACAATCTCTCCTGGACCTATGCTTTGGGCAGCAGTTTGGAATAGTAGTTAGAGCACTGGACTTTGGATCCAAGGGCCAGCCACGACACTTTCACCAGGCACAGAAAGGAATTGGGGCTGACTTTTTTCCTCTGTCTCCAGGTGAACTTCACCAGCCCCCAGCTGCCCCTCTCGTGCCCGCTGTCGGCTGCACTGGTACCTGCCCTGCCACCCGCCCTCAGCTGCACGCCCACTCTGGGTGTCCTGCCCAGCTGCATGGTGCCCGCTGGCCCTGCCACAGTGCAGTCTGTCCCTCTGTATGCAGCACTGTGGCCTGGTACAGCCCGCCCTCTGGCTCCAGGCACGGTGCTGCTCCCCTCCGTGCCACTGCAAGGTCCCGTCAACCATGACACGCAGCACACCTAGCGGAGTTCATACCTGCGTGCGTGTGCAAATAACACACGCGTGTATCTAACCCACGTGTACATAACCCATGTGCGTGTATATAGCCAGTATGTGTGGAGACAACCAGTGTGTGTATAGATAACCAGTGTGAGTGCAGCTGACATGAGTGCATGTACATATCCCATGCGCTCAGTCTGTGAGCAAACATCCATACTGTACTGTCCATTCATGCAGTCACTGTGAAACATTTCCACTAATATTTACTATTCACATTTGTTTTAGGACACAGGAATTTTGAACCTAAAACACTAATGTTAAATACTCATATTTAAAGAAAAAAAAAAAACAGTTCCGCTTGTAGTTATATTCAAAGGTTTAGCAGAAGTTGTCCCAGTGCTTTAGATGCAGCACCCTGTAAAAGTAAAAGAGCCTTTGACAAAGCTCTCCAGATCATCGTGGAGTGGCATGGGCTCATTTGAAAGGTCTTACTCTATTGGCTCCTGTAGCGTTTTACTTTTACTGCGCTGAAAAGAGCTCAGGTTCCAGCAGTCTCCTGTCTCAATGTGCTGTCTGTGGTCACATCATGCTGCTGTCCGGGTATTCCAGCCACAACTGTAAGGGTCCACCTCCAGAGAGAGCTGCAGTTGCAACTCTTGAGGACTGTGGTGTTTCTAAGGAGACCTCTCTTTCTACCTTCATCCTGTCAATCAAATGTACTTGTCACTAAAATGCAGGACATATCAGTTTTAAGACAGGGGAGGGTGTAACTTAATCTGAGTTACATGAGGTCAGTGTCACTGGGACCTGAGGTTTTCAAGGTAAGGTTTAAGTGCAATTTCAATGCCTCACAATGCTTGTAAATACTGACCTGAAAATGGAGTCCTTGGAGAGTATGATGAATTCAGGTGCAGAGCCTTAATAAAAGTGTACACCAGGATCTTGGTTTCTCTGCTGTGCTCAAAAGTCACACAGTATAAACCAGCTTACACCAGTGTGGATCCATTTCATTTTTTAGAAGAGCAATTATAACAAGCTACAAATTATAACAAGAAAGAGAAAAGGCAGCTTTATCAACTTAATATAGATGACGTCCCTCAGAGCAACCAGGCGCAGGTTAAAGTGACCATGCATAGATGTAGTCCCTAAAAGTGACTGGTCATAGCTGTGGTTATATACAGCTACTGGTCAATGCTGTGGTCATTTACAGTGAGTGGTCATGGCTGTGGTCACTGTCAGAATGGCCCTTCATTACTGTGATCACTCATGGTGGCCGGTCACATCTCTGGTCACTCACAGTAAGTAGTCATAGCTGCAGTCTGCCCTCACTGGTTGGAGGAGCCAGCAGAGGTGAGACTTGCTTTGAGTTGGCATGTTCCACATCACATGATCGACATGGGCAAACACATAATCCAATACAGCCATAGAGGAAAATCTGCCACCAGTGTCAGTGCTGCTGGTGGTGCTTCTGCCCATGCTTTTGATCAGGATAAAGCAGAGATCTGACAGGCCCTCGGGGTCTGGTTCAAGTTGCTATGGCACAAGAGATGAAACCCAGTTTCTTGATCTGCACTGTTTAATTAGTGTAGTTGCTGTGTGTACACTAATATCTGCTAAATTGTGTACAAACAAGTTTTTTTTCCAGTGTTTCAATTTTTCATTGTAGCGAAAAAACTAAACAGGAAAAAAAAAATTCACTTTGTTGAGGAAAGTGGCACAATATTATTATCTTTTAACTATTAAAGTAAAAATCTGCACCTGGGAAAAACTGATCAACTGTGAATTTGACAGAAACTTAAAGAAGACTAGCAAACACACAAAACCTCGCTATATGAAACCTTACTGTATGAATGACACATGTAGAGGTCAAATATTGTTTATTTCCACAATATTTTCTGCCACATGCAAGGAGGCAGTGGTGCCCTATCAGCTGTGCTGTGAATTCAGTTCATTACTAATTATCAGTTATTAATAACTAGTAATTAATTATTTGCTCCTGTCCTTCCCTCAAGTGTATATTATTCCATCAATTCGGTTCGAATTGAACTTTTATAGAATATTATGCAGAATATTCTGCTTTAGCAAAATACTTCCAGTTCAAGGAGGCCTCTGTTATCTTGTATCTACTATGGTACTCTACTGTATGTCCATCTGTTTGCCTGAGTTTGTCTCTACGTCCATCTGTATGCCCAAGTCTATCTGTTTGTCCATCTGTTTGCCCAGGACTGTACGTCCATCTTTACACCTGAGTCTGTATTCTTTTCTGTAAGCTTGGGTCTGTAACATGAGTAAACATGGAAGCAGTGGCCAGAGAATCTTATGCCTGCTCTAAAGCTCTTTGTGCGATTGCCTCTGCCTTTTCTCCTTCTAGATTTCCTGGCCTGGTCAGCAGCCCTCAGTCACAAAGACATGTTTAAAGACAAATAAACTTATTTTGTGCTTGATAATGTGTCCTGTATACATTATGGGGTTGTGGGAAAAATATTTTAATTCAATAATACACACTAATTCCCCCATCAATTAATCTGCAGTACAAACAAATATGGAAAAAGTTATGTGTTGGATACATTCATGTGGGAGGAAAGAATATTCTTCTCTACTATTTGTTGAAATGAAATAAACCTGGACTAATGTTTATATGGAAATGGATCTTCCTCAGACCCAAAGAATACCTGAAAGTGGAGTTTAATTCCTTTTACCTTAAATAAGAGACAGGTGTGATTTGCAACATGTAGCAACAGGAAGTGATTATTATGGTACAGTGAAGTGAGTTATGTATTAGTAAAATAGACACAATACAAACAATAATTCTGACAGCTATAAATAAAAGGTTGATCAGCAGATGATTGCTCTTAAAGGGAAAACAATGTATTGGTGTTTTTATGCATTGATTTTTGAGATTTGTGTATCCTGTTGGTTTTAAGTGTGAGTAAACTGTAACTCTGGCTCAGTGGAAGCAGCAAAAAATCCTTGCACTGGAGCCATGAACGTGCACATTGCATTAAGATGCTGAAATGGCAAACTGCAAGGCCTAGTTACTTAAAAGAACAGAGGAAACATTCCTTCTGGAATAGTCTCTTTTAGTGTGTGGGAAACAATATAGACAGATTGGTGTAATTTTATGTCATATTGATATAAGTACTTTGAATGGCAAGCTTATTTTGCAAATGAGAATATATATCATGATTTTAAACTTGACATGTTTTTGTCATAAAGATATTAAAACTCAGTGGCACACCTAGTTTTATAAATGTGTATGCATTATGTAACTGTTTTTGTACCCTGAAAGGATTATTTATATAGATATCGTGCGTTTTGTAGTGTACCTTCCGCGTCAAAATGATATGCAGGTAAACTTATTAAACACAAGCCAACCAAATGTACGCAAACATGCACATTGACTAAATGAATTATGGGCAAATGTGCAGAAAAGCACAAGCAGTGACTCAGCTGTGCAGGGGGAGAGATCCTCAGCATTTTTCCCAGCGTCAGATGGTACATTGCAGACGCAGGTACAGCATTACTTACTACATGCTTTTTAGGGAAGTTACAAGCCTGAGATATGGTAGAAGCTATTGTGCAGCGGCACACCTTACACTAACCACCCATTTATCCGTAGTCTGTCGACAGTGTCGAGAGTCGGATGTGACGTAGAAGTTATGGTACTATTTGTGTCTGGATGCGAGAGCTCGGTGGAAACCAATTATTGTTGCAGTTCAAGAAGGTCCTCAATCTTTGTTAGTTTAATTCTTAAAGTTTGAATTAGTGTGGGTATTTGATTTCAGTGTTCAAATAACAATATACTGATTGATACGATGCATGTCTGATTATTCTTAACATTAGCTACAGAATTATAGCTAGCCGCAGTCTGTTCATTTAAGTTAGCTGCTGGCTAAGTAAGTTAACGTTAGCTGATTTGTTTGCTGTATTTATTGATGTTTGACCCATTTTACCACAGGCCACATCTCGACACAAACACTGGACAGCTAGCTAGTTAGTGATACGTAACAACTAAAGTGGGCTTACTATACTGGCAACGACAAGCCGCTGAAGGACCAACCAAGGTGTATAAGGTAGCTAGCCTCTAGCAAGTAGTCGCGTTTTGTTATCTGCTAACTAGAATTTGTTTAATACTAAAACATTTACCTTTGTTGTTAGCTAAAACAAAACATTTGAAAAATATATAGAGCTGCTCTGTCTTGCTAACGAGTTAGCAAAGTAGAATATAGGACAAGAAGGGCCGTTGACTGATACCCGAGTCATCTAACCATCCGATATAGAAGACGGCTGTGAAGTGTCTGTACCACCTAGCTTAACCGGGTAACTATTAGCTGAAGGTCTGACTCTGGCTGAGTTTAAGTTACCATATAAAGTATGACAGGTATAACAGATAACGTTAATACATCGAGCGAACGACTCTAAAACGGTGGCCAAGCAGAGAAGTAGATGAGTAGATCTAGCTAGGTATATGCTTGACGTAGCTACCTAGCTAACACGCTAATCACTAGCCTGCTAGCAAGTTACCTACTTTCTGAATATAAAACATTGTAGATTTAAGCCACCGCCCCAGATGCCCAAATATTAAAAATAGTAGCCTACCTAGCTGGAATACAAAGGTTGCTAGCTAGATAACTTGCGCAGCTAGTTAAGCGCATTTCCTACTCTCGTTATTGTTGGAACATCCATGTATAGTTAGCTAGTAGAAAGTCATTTGTGTGCTCGGTGATAATGTCACCTGTATATGTTGTCTGTAACCAGGTTTAAACAAACCCATTGACCGCCTGGTCTACGTTTATTTTTGCTGTTTGGCTTCTACCTGCCAGAAATAATGTTCCGTCGCTGAAAATGGGAGGTAGTGGCTCCAAGTCCAAGGGTTATTGGCCTTTTCCTGGTTCGAGCACCGGTTCTGATCCAGCCAAAGAGGGAAATGACCAGTCGGTGGCCCGCTTCCGATGTTCCCGGAATGCGACCCCTTTGGTGTTCACAAGGCGGAGGTAAGCACAGAGAGTGGGGTTGCAGTGTAATTTTGTTACACGCCACAGGATGACTTTCGCACGACTTTCTTGACAGATGTGGTGCAGTCTCATTGAGCAAGATTTAACGTAGCGATGCTACTGTTCCAACCACCCAAACTCTTAAAACATTTTGAGGAATACAAATTGGGCATGATTACTCCCTCCCACCACCACCAACACCACCCTTTAATTTACGGGACGTTACGAGTAGAGTACAGCTTGTTCCTGCGGCGCAATGAGAATTAAATTTTAATTACAGGATTACATTGGCAACCATTCAGTCAACTGTTTATCTGCTGCAGCATATTGCTGCTTGTAAAGCCTCCCATACACTAGACGACTTTGACAAGACTCTGAAAAGACTTTAAAAAGACTGAAGTCTTACACCCTCTCACACCTACCATACACTAGAGGACTTTGACAAGACTCTGAAAAGACTTTAAAAAAGACTAAAAGTCTGACACCCACTCACATCTAAAGACTCACAAACGATTTTGCAAAGACTAGGGATCTTGCAGGGTCACTACAGTCATGCGCCGCTTAACGTCCATTCGGACAACGTCCGTTCGCATAAACGTCCGTAGTCCCATAAAAGGTTGTAATAAAGTTTAAAAATCCCGATTGCGGAACGGGACGTAGCGGTAGCGAAGGCAACGCTTCCAGCACGCAACACGTGCATCTTGTCTCATGGAAATAAAGCGATTGCGCTGCCAGGCGTATAATGGTACAGTGTATTAATGTGTATGTTTAGTATTGTACAGTATTAACCAACTTAACCCATATATTACAGTGTACTTTACCAGATACATTAGTTGAAATACTGTAAACATACAGTACCGTACTGTATCATAGCTACAGTAGCCTACTCCATATAGGTTTGCTAGTATATAGTATGGTGTTCCCACAACGTCCAAATCACATAACGTTCTATTTCACAGAACGTATCGTGCGGCGCATATTTGCAAGACTGCAGCTAGATTCCTTTTTATTTTATTTTTTTATTGAAGTAGAAATTGTACAATATATGGAAAGTGATACAACATCGGCAGTAAACTATTTAGAAAACAGAGCACACAATGTAAACAGAACTATAAGCTGATACAGTTCAAAAAAATACGTACAGTATATAATAAAATAGCTAAGGGGTCTCCTAATAATTTTAGGGCATCAATACAATTCAGTAGTTTTTTTGCTGCTTTCTTCTCCATATAGGCCTACTTCAGTGATTTGCAGTACAGTGCTAGTTCTCTCACAAAGACCACCATTAAGGGTTGTGTCTTAATATATTTGCATTTATGGATAAAAAATTTACCTAAAATAAAGTATTCGACAGAAATTCAGTTTTAACTAGATTCATTTTGAGATTGTTTCCTGTTTGGTGCTGAGAGAGCTCACCTATTGGTTGTTGACAATGTCCACGTCACTATTTGCGTCAGCCAAGACTAAAAACTTACGATAATATTAAACATGGTTGATTTTATCGTAACGGCAAGACGAGAGAAAGACTGACTTAAAACTGCTCCAATTACCACCTTACACCAAACGATCGAGATCACGGGAGCGCGCCGCGACTCTAGCAAAACTCTCAAGATTTTATTCCGACTTTGGAAATTTGTCTGCGACCGTGAAATCGCTTGAAAGTCGTTAGGTGTAAGGCCGGCATAAGTTGGCGTTGGGTCAACCCAATTCAAGACCCTGCTAACATTCTGAGGTCATTTAAAAACAAAACTCTTTAAAGCCTCCCATACACTAGACGACTTTGACAAGACTCTGAAAAGACTTTAAAAAGACTAGAAAGACTCTGAAAAGACTTTAAAAAGACTAGAAAGTCTGACACCCTCTCACATCTAAAGACTCACAGACGATTTAGCAAAGACTGGGGATCTTGCAGGGTCACAACAGTCATGCGCCGCTTAACGTCCATTCGGACAACGTCCGTAGTCCCATAAAAGGTTATAATAAAGTTTAAAAATCCCGATCGCAGAACGGGACGTAGCGGTAGTGAAGGCAACGCTTCCCGCACGCAACACGTGTATCTTGTCTCATGGAAATAAAGCGATTGCGCTGCCAGGCGTATAATGGTACAGTGTATTAATGTGTATGTTTAGTATTGTACAGTATTAACCAACTTAACCCATATATTATAGTGTACTTTACCAGATACATTAGTTGAAATACAGTACGGTACTGTATGTTTACAGTATTTTAGCTACAGTAGCCTACTCCATATAGGTTTGCTAGTATATAGTATGGTGTTCGCACAACGTCCAAATCACATAACGTTCTATTTCACAGAACGTATCCTGCGGCGCATATTTGCAAGACTGCAACTAGATTCCTTTTTTGTTTTATTTTTTATTGAAGTAGAAATTGTTCAATACATGGAAAGAGATACAACATCAGTAGTAAACTATTTAGAAAACAGAGCACACAATGTAAACAGAATTATAAGCTGATAAAATACAAAAAATACGTATATAATAAAATAGCTGAGGGGTCTCTTCTAATAATTTTAGGGCATCAATAACATTCAGTAGTTTTTCTGCTGCTTTCTTTTCCATATACTTCAGTGATTTGCAGTACAGTGCTAGTTCTCTCACAAAGACCACCAGTAAGGGTTGTGTCTTAATACATTTGTATTTATGGATAAAAAATTTACCTAAAATAAATAAAGTATTCAACAGAAATTCAGTTTTAATTAGATTCCTTTTGAGATTATTTCCTGTTTGGTGCTGACAGAGCTCACCTATTGGTTGTTGACAATGTCCACGTCACTATTTGCGTCAGCCAAGACTGAAAAACTTACGATAATATTAAACACGGTTGAATTTATCGTAACGGCAAGACGAGAGAAAGACTGACTTAAAACTGCTCCGATTGCCACCTTACACCAAACGATCGAGACCACGGGAGCGCGCCGCGACTCTAGCAAAACTCTCAAGATTTTATTCCGACTTTGGAAATTTGTCTGCGACTGTGAAATCGCTAGAAAGTCGTTAGGTGTAAGGCCGGCATAAGAATGGATCACTGGAGCAATTCAGTATTTGATAACCTGCATAATTTAGATTAGATTTAGATATGGGTGGAGAACATTATGTAGTTTAATTAAAACACAAACCCTTCCAGACGAAGTGCCACTTCATTTTTGGACATTCTTATCTGTAGGGGTTATGTTACCCATTCATGGTGTTTTTTTCCATTTCTGTCCAGTATTGGAAAATGGGTTTTATGTACAATTTTTTTCCACATCCACAGCTCTATGTTCTTTGATGAAGATGGCGACCTGGCCCATGAATTCTATGAGGAAACAATTGTGACAAAAAATGGGCGCAGGAGAGCCAAGCTGAAGAGGATTCAGAAGAACCTTATACCTCAGGTGGGCTGCAGTGCTTGGACTACATCATACTACAATTTGGTGACTGTTAGAACCTGCATATTTTCTATGTGGTGTCATTAATGTATACAGATTCAGTAAGATGAAATTTATAGCTTACTTGAAACTGTGTAAGCCATGAAAATACAAAAAAAATTATCAAAAAGGAGACTAGTAATGGCAGGATAAAAAAAATATGAGATGCAACATCTCAGAATGTGAAGATAAAATGGGCGTTATGTCATGTTTTAGTTTCTTTACAGCTTCCACTTTCTGCTAAAGTAGTTAGTGAGAAGGCTTTGAGCTAAGACTACCTTCCTGTTTCACTCCGTCCTTCCCACACATCTTTCTTTCTTTCTTTCTTTATGTAGGGAATTGTGAAGCTGGACCACCCTTGTATTCATGTGGATTTCCCAGTTGTTCTATGTGAACTTTGAAGAAGCTCAGGGCAATCAGGGAGACCAAACCATGGCCAGCGCCTGACACTACTCCGTCCCTCAGGCTCTGGCCCCCCTAAAACTCGCCACCTGGCCCTGAACTTCACTTTGCTGCCTGTGCGTGGGAGTATGCAGCTCCTCCATGTGCACAGGCTGTCTCACTGTGTGTTCAGTCCTGAATTGTGGACTCAGGCATTACCAGCTCTAAACTGGACAAATACAGATTGTGTGTGGAAGATGGAGAAAAGGTGGAAATGTGACCCCTCCTCTCATGTGGTTTGTGCTGTACAGTGCAGTAGGAGCAGTGCAATGTGTTCTGTCACACAGGGAAATTCTGATCCACAGTAGTACACTACTGCTGGTCTGCACAGTCTCTCATTTTGGTTTTCACATTTGATTCACTCCTTGAAGGATCAACATCAGCCTTTGGACCGAAGTGATGTGATCTGATATGAAAAGATGGTGTAAAAGCTTTTTGATTTGATATCTATGCAGCATGGGGAGTCTGTCGCTTTCAGTGCTCGGAAGCTAAGGACTGAACTTAACACTCGGTACAGCTCCAGGGGCAGTGACAACAAAGTCTGCATTGTTTATGTGTGTGTATCTTTGTGTGCACGTGTACATGTATGCATGTGTGTTCAGGGGTGTTGTGTGGGATGGTGTGTGTGTGTGTGTGTGTGTGTGTGTGTGTGTGTGTGTGTGTGTGTATGAAGGAAAGAGGGTGTTGTCCTGTTGGTCTTGCACTCATCTGTGTTATTTTCTGTGATTGTGGTGACTGCTGGCAGCTAATGGAATTTTAAAACGCATTTCAAGGCTGAGCCACCTCCACCTTGTCTGTTTAGGTCATGCAGCAAAACAGAGTTGTGCACTTTCTCCACTTGTACAATCTAGAGTGGATCTGACCTGTATGTCTGGCACAGCAGGAGTCTGATTAGTTTGTCCAGATGGACAAATAGTTGCAGTTTCACCTGGGAGTCATCGTCTGTTTCAGAATTGTGAGAAACCGATTTCAACATTAATTTATTTCTGTTATAGGTATTTATTAAATTCATTTCCCTTGTTAATATCCATAAACTAAAATAATGAACATGTGAAATGCAAACAATGTTTTCATGTGTTTTGCTTTGCAGGTTCTGCACAGATTACTGGTCTTTAAATTATCTGGATTGTTCACCCTGTTTACTGAGCTCACTATGTATATTTACAGTATATTTCCACTGTAGTCAGTCCACATGCAAGAGAGATTGAGAATGCAGATTTATGCATAACATTGGTCCAGAAGAAACTGGTCCAGTACCATCAACAACTTAGGGTGCTGAGTTCAGTCTCCATGTGGCTCATTCCAGCAGAACAGTCTGCAACAGGTGTAGTGAGTAAAGTTGTTGTAATTTGCCATCATACCACAAGGTGGCAGCTGAGAGCGGTGTTTTGGACAGTCTTCTCTCTATGGCATATCTCACAAAGCAGACACTGTACCCCCTGACCTCTGGAGTAGAGCAGCTGGCCCTGCCATTTCCTCTGCTGACCTCAGTTCCATTGTTCTGAGCAGCAGATCAGTCCAGAGAGGGAGACCCCTTGGGGAGCATGGGCTTTATCCATGGGTTTCTGAGGTGCGGAAGCCAGCAGGAGCGGTCTGGGTGTTTTCAGTGTCAATTTTCCATCAGAATGGAAAAACTAACACAGATATCAGTACATAGTGTCCAGTTGTGGTAAAGTTTCAACTTTGTTTACTTTGTTGGGAGGTGTTACAGGAATTCTTTTCCCTGTTCCCCCTCTCTGCCTACTCTACAAGGGTGACTGTTGCAAGTTCTGAAGTTTTGAGGGGATCTGAGAAATGGGGGGGCTCTTCCAAATCTTCATTTGATGGCTTTATTTCATGCTATGCGTGCATGAGTGTGCATGCTCCTGTGTGTCTTTGTATGTTTACAGGATCACAGTCGAAAGGCTAGGCAACAAGCCCCTTGTATAAGCTCTGTTGATGTCACCTGTTCACTGTTCAGACAGCAGTATAGCATAGTGGTAAGGAGCAGGACTCATAACTGAAAGGTTGCAGGTTTGATTAGCGACTGGGACATAGCTGCTGTGCTCTTGGGCAAGGTACTTTACCCAGAATTGCCTCAGTAAATATCCAGCTGTAAAATGGATAACACGTAAAAAGCGTACCCTGTGTAAGTCGCTCTGGATAAGAGCATCTGCTAAATGCCAATAATGTAATGTCATGTAATGATTAGTGACGCCAGTGCCCTGTTGTTACATTGGCATGAAATAAGCATTCTTATGAAATGACAAATATCTGCCCTGCCACTGAGGTAAGCAACAGAATCCACAGAGATCATTGAGTGGATAGCGAGAGGGGATATTCAGCTGCGTCTTATCCTTTAATAAAACAACAACAAGTCTCAAATCCTGGGGATTGGAGTGATATTGAAGTGGTGCCTGGGCTCTTGGGTTCTGTCCAGGGGGATGGGATTGACCAAACATTGCAATGTGAAGGAATGAAGTTTATGACCTGCAGAGTTCCTGTTTATATCCCATATAGAGAGCATGGCCTGAGGTCAGTGGTCTCTGCACAGCCCTCCTTTTGTGAACTCTGGCTCAGACAGGAGTCATGTCTGAGCGCATTGCTTTAGAGGCCCTGCCGGAGAAGATGAGCTATCATTGGATCGTTGGTGACAGGTTGGCAGTACTAGGTCAGCAGGGACTTCACTGCTAGAGGTGCTTGGTTCTTTTTTTCTTTGTGCACCTTTATCCTGATGTGGGACAGGGGTGCTGGTTTGGTTGTACCAGATGCTTCTTTTCAAATGAACTTTGATATTTACTTCTTGTATTTTTTCCAGTCAGCTTTTTTTCCTTACACACCCCTCAGTAATGTGTACTTGGTTTATAAAAGATCTATTTTAGCGTCAGGTTGAGAGCACTGGATGTTGTGTAAAATAAATGTCATGATCAGTGTCTACTTTGCCCCAAAACTACCCCTCTCGAGGAGAGACAACCACCCACTTCCCTTCTCACAGACTCTAGATGTTGACCTGCAGGTGGGTCTCCTGAGTTACTCAGCCAATTAAGACTGTCATTCTGAGGGCAGGCTGAGCCCCTGGGTCCCAGTATAGCTGAGTCATGTGTTGGGTGTGGCTGGGAGCCCACAGAGCCAAAACAAATTTGCTTGCTTCATTTGCAGTACAGGTGGGTATGTCGGCCAGGAATCCCTTGTTGCACTGCTCTCTGCATCCTGTGACTTGTACAGGGGTCTGTGAGTTACTCCGATGGCATCAGGGAGACACACCTAAGCTCTGTTTGGAGATTGCCCTGCTGGTGCACATGGGGCTTGTTGAGTGAAAGGTAGCTGCATTGGCATGCATTTGTGAAACAAGCTTAAGGTAAAGTTGGCTATTACAAAAAAGGTTGGAAAAGGATGAAGAAAAGGTAAAAAGGAGGGGGGGAGCAAAAACAGTCAGGAACATGCAACCAAAGAGGTAAATGGAACTATTTTGTGCTGTCTGCCTAGTGTGAACAACATCAATCAATCAAGTTTTATTTGTTATAGCGCATTTTTTACAGTCAAGACTGTCAAAACATCTTAGGGATTACTAGCTGTAGGCAATGCCTAGCTTGCCCTGCATGTCAATAGAGAGTATGCTGTGTCAGGACTCCACAGCAGCATGTCTGTTGACTGGCACTAAAAGTTCTTGCAATGTCATTACCTTCCATTATGTTTTTGCAGTCTTGCAAGCAGCAGATCAGTCCACAGAGGGAGACCCCTTGGGGAGCATGGGCTTTATCCATGGGTTTCTGAGGTGCGGAAGCCAGCAGGAGCAGTCTGGGTGTTTTCTTACATTTTATGCTGTGGTGGGATTTGTCACGAGTGACAACAGGTTGCACCAAGGCCAGTTTGGGTCATGTGATTTTATTTCCTAATTGGTTCCCATCAGCATGGTTGTGTTTTCCACAAGGGTCTGGGAATGGAGAAAGCTGGATGGAGAAAACCTGCTGATGGTGTCTATTCCTCTCTGTAAGAGAGGAAATCCCTCTATGCATAAATCTGGACTGAAAATTGGCAGGCATCCTTGAAACTTGATAACCTACTTTTATCATGTTTTTTTTTCAGTTTATCCTATTGTAATATCCTTTAACACGGTAGTCATCTTGAGATTGTATTGTGTAACTGACCTGAAGAGGCTGTGACTGAAAATGACATAACCCACACATTGCATAGGAAGCAATTACTCTTCCTTTTGTGCTGAGGTTGTTATGTACTTTATAAAAAATAAAAGTAATTGCAGGCCAGCCAGAAAGATGGTGTTATTTATCTCTTCCAGATCACACAACCGGTACAAGCGAGTACATAAACTTGATTTAACATGAATGTCAGGATAAAAGACTAGCATGCTTTGTTTTGTGTCCTGGGTAGCTTGGGGCATATGTCTGTGTCCTTGACCAGCTGGGTGCTCCACTGCATCTGAAGGGTACCTTTTGTACCAAGTTGTCCCCACTGCTTGGGTGATGTTCCGGACTTTCCTTTGTGAAGCATTTTCCTGTCCGGACGTTCATGTGACCTGTGGAGGATGTTGCTGACGTCTGCGGTGAGGTAGGGGGCCACTACGATGGTCACACTCTCACCCTGTGACTGCAGTCCAGACAGGAAATGAGAGGTTTGTGTGTATGTGCTTGTGCACTCAGCAGATTTTTCAGCTAAGAGTCAGGAATTACTTCAATTAATTGACTTTTTTATGTGTTTGTGTTACGTTATTGTGTAATTACTCGTCTGAGTAACTTTGTATATTACAAAGCTGCCCTTTATCTCTGTGAGCTTTTCAAATGCCAGACTAATTTGTTAGAGCTCTCCTGTGGAGAGTAGGGGAAGACCAGGAGTTGTTGCTATGGCGAGCAGGTGAAGGCAAGGGGTTATTGCAATGGTACGACAATAATGACGGGGGGTTGTTGCTGTGGGGAGCAGGTGAAGGCAAGGGACCAATGCTGTGGAAAGCTGGGAAAGGCTGAGGGTTGTTGCTATGCTGTCTGTAAGACATAAGGTTATTGTGTGTTACACGTATTCGATGAAGTGTATAGGTAAACAATGTTTGTATTGAACTTTTCATACACTTCAGCCAAAGTGCTTCAGTCTGATGCGTAATATTTTAGAAGAATAAAACAAAATAATGTCATAGCAATGTACTATGTATAAAATAAATAAGTACCTTAATCATTTAGGGGTCTCCACATGAAATGAGTGAAATCCTTTAAGGATCGCTTTTCATAAGTGAAAAAGGGTGGCACTTATAGTGTGGCACAGGATACTTGCTGAATATGAAGATATGTTTTCATATCTTGATATAAAGATATGTTTTAGTTCAATGTTTTCTTTGTTTTTGGTTTTGCTCTACGGCAGACTGGTACTCTGCGATTCAATATGTCTCATGTCAGTAACCAGCAAACCATTATTAAACTATAACTGGAGGAAAGACTTGATTAAAACACAACTTGGGAATGAAGTAAAGTCCCATTTGAATTTGTATGTTTATCTCATTTCAGAATTATAAATGTCAGAAAACTTGAAGTTCCATGTCCTCCAAAATAGGGATTGAATCTGGTAAACCTCTCTTGACTGCTTGGCTGGTTTACAGCGGCAACACAGAGGATTCTGACTCTAAATATATCTTTAGACAATGTCTCTCCAGAAGCAGAAAGAGAGTATCTGTCTGTCATTAATGTGGTGGAATGTGGGGGTGAAAAGAATACCGATCTACCACCTGCAAGGAATCACAGAGAGCACTGTTACATTCAGTGTGCCCATTCAAAAAACTGTTTATAAGTAGTGTGCCTCTCAAAAGTAGAGCTGCAGGGTACACGTGCAAATCGAGTGAAGTGCAGGCTGAAATGCACATTATGAAACTCCAAAGTTGTTCTGATGCTGTTGATGCTGTTGACCATCAATGTGCCTGTAGAACCAGTGCTGGGTTTGGAGACTGTGGGAAGTGAGCATGGCTCATACTACACTGTGCTGAGTTTGATGTAAGAGAGATGCACAGCAATGCTTTTATGACAGCGATACAATACTAACACTGCACCTCTGCCCACCACCCCTGTGAGAGCACTTTTATTTGGTCTGTCAGCACCTGTCACTATCTGCTGGGAGACTGTCAACCAATCATTACTGCAGTTAATGCAGCAAAACACAATATAATCATGTTCCAGGATGGGTCACAAGTCCACACTAAAGTGCATACCTTTGAGAATGCAGCATACACATGCAAACACAGACTTGTGGTGTGGCTAAATAACTGGGCTTGTAATCCAAAAGTTGTAGGTTGAATTCATAGGGAGAATTGCTATTTTAAACAGGGAACTTAGTCTAAATGGCTTCAGTAAATATCCAGCATTATATAATATAAACTATTTGAAATACCCTTAGCAAACAACTGATAACTGGTGGCATATACTGTGATTTCTTACAATTTGATGTTTATAATACTGTCAGCAAGATATTGTTTTAGTTGTTTACAATTGTGATAATGTGCAGACCAAAATTGCACCACTTTGTGTAATGTAGACAGAAGTTCTGTCTCCTGTGTTTTAACATTGTATCATCTGTATTGATATAAAGTCGTATCTGTCTTTGAGGTGAGAGATTGCATGGCAGACAGAGTGCTCTGTCACTGCTGTTGCTGTCAGTCACCACAGTCCACAGGCATATAAAATATTTATGGCATGGTCAGTCTGGACAGATCAGTGCCTTACCCTCTCTTGACAGGCCTCTGGCCAGCTGACTTCTTGGCTCTCTGCCTATGCTGAGCACAATGGAGGTGTAGGGTCTTGTTGCCTGAAAATTCTGCAAGTCAGCTGTATTTCTGAATGCTCTGAGTCAAAGCAGGGGAAAAAAACAGCTTGAGATTTCATATTCTGTTTAACCCCCTGTATACATGCAGAGCCAGTCCAGGGTTCTGCACATTTAGACCATGAAACCTCTTCCCCTGAGTGTCAGATGAACTGACACACTGAGGTGGCACTTGAGATAAAAAAAAAAAGAATGCTGCAAAGGGTGTTGGTTGTAGACTCATTCTGTGAGTCATTACCATTGCTCTGAAAGGGGGTGGGGAAACTGTTATGTAAGAGTTCTTTCTTGAGAAGTTTTTGCATCTTACCTTGCTGAACTGAGTTACACCCATTACCTTGTCTGCTGCCACTCATAGCAGAACATATCACTAAAACAGTGCAAGGCCTGAACTGCCCATGAGATATAAAGCCAATCACTAGACTCATTTTAAGGACTGTTTGGTTGTGTGTCCCAGGTGAGGTCAGGTAGGGTGAGTGTGACTTGGGCTGTCCTGCCCGGTAACTTGTCATTCTCCACAGGGGGCAGGTGGAGGAAGAGGTGGAGTCTCTCATAGAGGTCAGACACAAATAGAGGCAGGATTCATTGCAGAGGAATGTACTGGTGACTGCACAGCTCTGAGTGGGACCCGGTCTCTGTCACACACAGGAAAAACCCTGAATCTGTTGTACACTTTCTCTGGGATGGGCTAGAGTTTCCTCTCTAATAGCACAACTCAGACGACAGAAACAGGAAGAAGAGAGCTTATCTTTTAGCTGGTGAGTTTGTGTGAGATATTGTTCATTTTTTGTGCTTTTGAACTGTTAAGACAAGGCACCCTGGTTTCATTAGAACTAGAATAAACACAAGACAAACTGTAACATGTTTATAAAAATTAGTAGATTTTCAGTCTTATACCATTTGAATTGAGTTAATATTTCAGAGACGACTGTATGGCATGTGGTGTGGCAAGAGTCATAGTTGTTGGCATGTATATTGAAAGCTACTTCATGTTTTTATTTATGAAATGCTGTGATTGCATTATTATAAACATGTATCAGACCTACAAAAAAAAAAAAAACAACTTCAGGTTCAACTTGTTCTATGAACTTTGTGTGGTACGATGTTTGTGTGGGTTCAGCTTGGGCAGACTCCCTTTTCCGTAGAGATGCTGCTCTCTCCTCCATCAGTCAGGAGAAGCTGCTGCTCTTTTCCTTACAGTGGTCAGGGGAAGATGCTGTTCTCTCCCCTAGAACAGCCAGCAGGACACCCTTCATCACAAAGGAAGTCAGGTTAACCTCACGCTTTAGAAGTTTTCTTAGGAGGGATTCTTAACTTAAGCAGCTATGCTCAATCACTCACAAGGAGAGTTTCTTTAATGCTTTCCAGAGAGAGTGGTGAGGTCTGCCTGACCCCTCCACTCAAAAGAGCCCCATTTGTTCCCTGCAGCCCTGTCCTCTTGTAATGGGGGACGGGTAAATTGGAGGCAGACTGGGGCTTTCGCAACACGGGTCCTTGTCATCCTACTTCAAAGGCAAACCTTGGTGGCAGTAATTGGGGGTGGCTCACGCCCTGTCCCCTTTCAACTGTTTTACATCACAGCATTCCCAAGACAAGGACTCTAGGTCCTTCACTGCACTCAGCAAGAATGGCAATATGGCCTTTCCAGAAGAGGACTGAAAATGATGGAGTACAGCCCACAGCCTTGGCCTTCATAGACCCATGTCTAACATGTCAGCTAGAAATGGCTGGAAATCAATGATCAACAGTTGGCTCTCCATTTACAGCTGTCCTGCTTTAGAAGTGCACCCTTGTGAAACCAATGCTTCATCACCTCTGCCTGTTCTTTCCACAAGAAGCAAAGTTTTGAACATCCATTTTTATGTCTAGGAAATCTGAGATGTAGTGACTACATCACCTCACGTTTCCAACTTTTATTGTGCACCTGGGGGGTTATTCAAGGTTCAAACCAATGAAGTTTTCAAACCTTGGCTGGGATTGTGTCTGTCTGCTGAAATGCTCAAAACAAATAACAACAGCAGCAAAAACAATGAAATTGGAAACAAGTTGTAATGTAGGCTAATTGCGCCTGGGTAAATGTGTCGGCTAAGACATTAAACAAGGAAATTATGATAACACAATAACTACGCCATTGCCTTTCCAATAAGATGCGATCACTTCAGGGGTAACCTTACAGTTGAAAGTCTCTTTCAAGAAGGTTGCGTGACAAACATCCCTGAACAAAACATTGCATCACAGCACACTATCAGTGTGAGGCGTCAAGCGCTTTTAACTCTAGCTACTGTTACCGGTGTCAGCGGCGTGTCACGGGCAGATTAGAGTAAAGCAGTAAATCTTCGTTGATATTTAAAAATGCTGGTTTGTAACATGACGTTATATACACATACATGCTCAGAAGTTAATATTTCAACGGCATTACGAAATGTATAAGAAACAACGTTATTTGTATTTGGAATGTAGACTCTTATTTTGTAGGGCTACATCGTATAGTGGGCTCAAGACAACGAATACTCTGCAATAGCATCCAATCAGTTTGTAATGTAAACAGATACCTTTCGCTGAGATTAATTTCTACATTTGTTGCGCAAATTAAAAGTGACTGAGGTTACATATACACCACAATCCGGCAAGGTTGCGAGGAAGAAAAAAAAATTCTACCCTTCCAGTTTGGGTTGGCTGCCGCGTTCAACTGTCTTCCTCCAGCAGAGAAGTCTCCTGGAATGAACCATTAAGGTTTCCATATAGGATTTCTGAGTAAAGCAAGCATGACGCGGATGCGCAAGTAAGGAGGTATTTGCCTTTAAAACAGAGCTATATGTAGAAATCATTATAAATTCTATCATCAACATGATGTTGTCTATTTAGTGTTTGTATAAATAAAATTTATATTGCAAACATTTTTACTACATTCCCTTTCGCATCGGCTTGGAACATGCCAAAGCTGAACTTTCAGCACATTGAGTCGCCCTTCCTATCAAGGCAGAAGTCGGACGGTAGAAGATGTCTAAATGACTTCTTCAGAAGCGAGGATGTGGCGAGAGGTGGTGTGGATCGAGGGATTAAAACGGTATTTTGGAAAAGAAAACCATTAGTCGCACATGAAGAAACGAATTTGTAAAAGTATTCGATGAATAGCGACAGTTTACTGTTTTTGTAAGTTTGAAAACACTGAAGTGTGTCAGATCAACCCGGTGTCCTCCGGAATGTGTCTGTGAACTCCTCTTCTAGCTAGCTGTAAGTTACTAACGTAGCTATTTCTCTTAGTAACTTACACCAGTAACCACTAATGATTAGACTTGACAAACGTTATCTGCTGATTCGCACCATCAGTATGACCGCTTCCCTGTGAAGGTAACATTACTTTAGCTAGCTGGCTAACTAACGTTAACTGCCTTTAAGATTGGCGAACTATCGAGAATTGTTAGCTAGTTAGCTAACTAGAAAAATAACTAGCTAACTAGGTGTTAATACGTCAACGTCAGATACAGTATTCTTTTCTTGAGTGCATTTGTGTATCTAACGGAGAGTTAGAGAGGATCTAACTTGCTGTTACTTTGATAAAATTATGAATTTGGTTAGTGTCTTTTCAGCGCGACACCCTGCTAGTTCGGTGCGAAGTTTTAAAGTCGCAAGACCTAACGTTAGCAGACGTTGGTAAGCTAATGTTAATTAGGATGTCGTGCTTGGATAACGTTAAAACTCATTTCGGAAGACAAAACGTTGGCTAGCAAGCTACAGTGGAGTTTTGTGAACGTCGTGCTAGCTCATCCTGCAGCATCTGTTGTGAGAATTGACAGATTTAGCTAATCTGGTTTACCGATTAGTTGTGGTCCTTTGGACGAGCTGATGAAACTGTTAAGCTAAGTTATTTGCTTGTTTATTGGAACAGTATTATTGGAACAATTAAATTAAACTACTAACTAATTAAACTACACTAATTCGACTACTACCGATTGTCATGTGTGGCAGTGTTTTGTCCGCCGTGAACTAGACGGTGGTGTTTTCATAGGACGTTTGTTACAAGTACAGTATGTACCTTTGTGTAACTTTTTATTATCAAATCATATTTTTATGTACGACTACTTCAGTAATCGACGCCGATAGAAATGCGTAGTTTAGCGCGGAAAATGTTACCGAATCCCAGATATCTAACTAAATGTGTTGGTATTTTATGAAATTGCAACCTGTATGCTCGTATCTCACGACTAAGGTTAATATATCAATATAATTATAACTTTGCTGTATTCTCACAGTTGGTTGAATTGGCCCTCATTGTGGTGGTGAATGATTTGCAGTTTAAATATATTTCAATAACAAGTAAGGTAACCTTGTGTCGACGTTAAACCTAAAGTGTTCATGTGATCGGTTTCCCGTTTTCCCTCCAGCAGGAGTGCCTGAGTGAGTCAGGGGCCTGTGCAATTCCTCCTCTGCTGCAGCGATGCCGTTCTCTCCCTGGGCAATGCTTGTGTGGAGGTCGTGGCTATTGCTGTTGCTGTGGGACTTCCTTAGGGCCCAGGAGCTGAAGCCCACCAGATGGCCTCTGTTTTCCCAGAAGCCCGTTCTGCTGGCCTGGAACGCCCCCACAGAAGACTGCGGCCCGCGACGTGGCGTCCGCTTCAAGCTGGACCAGTTTGAAATTGTGGCTTCGCCCAATGAGGGCTTTGTGAAACAGAACCTCACCATCTTTTACAAGGACAGGCTCGGACGGTACCCGTACTACGAAGACGGAACATGGGTCAATGGCGGCCTCCCCCAGACTGCCAGCCTCACCGAACACCTGGAGAAGATGCCTGAAGGCGTGAACAAGTACATCCGCGAGGCCAGTGCCAGAGGCCTTGCTGTCATCGATTGGGAGGAGTGGCGTCCCCTGTGGATCCGCAACTGGGACACTAAGGACGTGTACCGGGAGCGTTCGCGGTGGCTCGTTGCCCAGAAGAACCCCAACTGCTCCGAGGACCAGGTGGCCAAGGTGGCCCAACAGGAGTTTGAGATGTCGGCCAAGAAGTTCATGCTGGAGACGCTGAGGTATGCCAAAAGCCTGCGGCCCAACCAGCTGTGGGGGTTCTACCTGTTCCCTGACTGTTACAACCACGACTACAAGACAAGTCTGGAGAACTACACAGGGCGCTGCCCCGACGTGGAGATGGCGCGCAATGAGCAGCTGGCCTGGCTGTGGATGGAGAGCACGGCGCTCTTCCCCTCCATTTACCTGAGTGCCATGCTGCGCTCCACCTCCTATGGACGGCAGTTTGTCCGCAACCGTGTCAAGGAGGGCATGAGGCTGGCGTCAACGGGCGAAGGGGTGGCGCGCCCCGTCTTTGTGTACACCCGGCCCACATATGCCAACCAGCTGACCCTGCTAACCGAGGTGAGATAATGCCCCACACTCACTCATTCTAAACACCCCCGAAGTTCTAGTAGTCACCCTCTGACTCTGAGGTAAGCCCACAGGGCTGTCCTGTGTAAGAAGCAGCAGCAGAGAAGACTGTGTAATGGAGAAGCATTGAGTCTACAGAGGAGGAAGATTTGAGAAGAACAGCTTAACTGGCCAGTAACAAGGACAATCAGAATCAGGGTTAAGAGTCTTTCAAAATTAAAAAAAAATCACTTGAGAGGTTTCACAAGAACAGATGCACCATGTCTTTGGAAGGTCTCAATGCAGGGAATCCTGTCTATAAGTTAAACCAAAAAAAGAAGGGCAGTGAATGGATTCTCCACTATTGTGTAGTGTACATTTTCAGTGCATTGGATTTAAATATGTTTAATCTAATTAATTTTGTGCAGTATCAAAGCTGTTTGAATACATTTCTCCAGGTCCAGGTTTTAAAGCTGCTGTTGATTTTGTCATACAAGGACCACAGTAACTTAGAAAAATGTCTTGGGCCTTGTCCCTGCCTGTGATTCTTAAGTATGTCCATAGGTTTATAAACATTTTCAGAAAAAGAACAGCTTTCAGAAGGTAAACTGCAATATTGTAATCCCTTAAAGCACTAAATGAGAGAAACATATAATAATAAGCTTTAGAAGTTTTATATTATTACATTATTGTCATTTTAGCAGATGCTCTTATCCAGAGCGACTTGCATAGTTTTAACATTATCCCTTTATACAGCTGGGTATTTACTGAGGCAGTCCTGGGTTAAGAACCTTGCCCAAGGGTACAGCAGCAGTGCCCCAGCAGGGAATCAAACCTGCAACCTTTCAGTTATGAGCCCTGCTCCTTACCACTATGCTACCTTGCCATTTTAAGTTATTATAAGCCCCCCCCCCAAAATTACATATGTCATATTGTTTCAGATACTATTGTCTAAAATGGCTGAGTAGCAATGGGAGGGTATTATTGTCTGAAATAGCTAAGTGGCTAAATGCTGAACAAGAGTGGACCCTTACCCTGTTGGTGTAGCCTCGCCCTCTAGTGGTAAAGTTACATCACTGTGCCTGTTTTAGACAGATGACCAGATAAGTAGACCAGCGTTTCCCAAACCTCTCCTGGAGGACCCCTTGTCCTGCATGTTTTAGAGCTCCCCCTGGTCCAACACAGCTGAATGATCAAATGATCAAATCGTTATGAACTCCTGAAGTTGCTCAATAACAAACTGATCATTCGAATCAGCTGTGTAGGAACAGGGAGAGATCTAAAACATGCAGGACAAGGGGTCCTCCAGGAGAGGTTTGGGAAACGTTGAAGTAGACAGTACATACAGACACACAGTTGACTGCAGGCTGAAAGTGATTAGGGGTGCACACTGAGAATGTCCTTTGGCTTTAAAATATTATTTTTTATTTAAATAATAAACTTGTATAGTTGTTTGGTTTTAGTGTGTAAGCGTTTGGTGAAACATACTTGTAATTACAGACACAGACACTATCAGCATGTTTGGAAATGAAAAAACAAGAATGCTGTTACTCGTATCAGCATGATTGGTTCCATGTGGCCTCCTGCTGTTGTCATTTTCAACCAGGATGTGTCTTGTTTACTGTCTTGTTTATGTATTAAGCTTGCTTTGGTCATTAAGATGAAGACTGATGCTGATGGATGATCTGTAGATGGATTTAGATGGATGAATGTTCAGTGTAACTGTGTTACTAAACAGGGCACATTTGACAAATATTATGCAATAATGCTTTTCAGGGTGTGGTGACGGTGAGCTTTGTTTGTTGTCAGTGAAGTTGCCCTTCCCTGATGTGGTTGTGAATCAGGCATTCCAGAATGAATTCCATGTTTTATTCTGCGCCAGAATCAAAGGACTTCCCAAAAAGACATTTTTAAATGAAGGATGTAAATAACGGTTAAAAACATGTCCAATGAATCCTAAACATTTGAAATGTGTTGTATAGTCAATCTTTAGTAGTACCGTTTGAGCTCATAATTTGTGTCAGCTAGGAGTTTAGTTTATGAAGAAGTAGGTATTGAATACACTACAGCATAGTAGGAGAAAGGAAATGGGGATGTTAATTGGCATCTAGACATGAAATGTCTAGCCACAATGTTACAAAAATGAAACAAAAGGCTTTTGGCTCAATGTTTAGCTACCCAGTTGGCTCCATGTATCAGATATGAATTGTTTCTGACTTTTTCATGAAGTTGGCAGCATTTATCTCCACTGTTCCTTCAAGCAGACAGCACCAGAGAATGCATATATTAATGCTGGCCATTCATTGATGCAAATGTAGTCCTTGGCTACTCTCTGCTTTGTTTTGGTTGTGTATTACATTTCTAAGGTTAATGACCACCTCTGGCAGATAAGGGCGTGTTTTTCAAGGGAAATACTGTGGAGGTTTACGAATGATTACTTTCAACAGAGATAATGGGCTCAGTGAACAGGGTGAGGCATTGAATCTGTGTTAGCATTAAGTGTCTGGTTTTACTGGTTAAACAGCTGTTTACGCGTCACTGATTGCATGGATGTTCCTTAACGTCATTAATTTATATGTGCTTAATGGTAAATAAATCCTCAGGTTGCCTTTGAATTGTAAGTGGCTGTGACAGAGAATATACATTTTTTTTCAGTATTCCCATTTTAGAAGCAGGTTTCTTACAGTGTTTTTCCTGGCAGTGGTTGGACTGGAGGGGCAAACATCATTAAACAGTAGTGACATGCTGGGACAGGCCAGCCGCTCACTAAATATAGAGCCTCTATCTCGGAAACAATAAGGGCTATGTTTCCCCACTAACCTGCAGTTGGCTTCACGTTTCAGCAGTAAATTGCATTACCAAATGACAACCTTTCATAAGCACCCATGTGTTCAAAACATAGTTTGGTAGTTTTGTGCCATTTAGTGAACATGCATCCTGAGATTAAAAGTCATTATTTTAATTTCAGTAATGTCTGTAAGATGTTTTGAGATGTGGTGCCCTGCTAGTTTCTTACAGGCCTCTGAGGTACACAGAGGGTTCACTCCAGTACTACAGTGTGTTCTACTCTGAGCATTTCTCAAAGCCATATCTGTACAGAATGTAATGTCAAATAACTCAAAGTTATTAATGGGGTGGATTGTTCCTGAAGATGAGGGTATTTCCACAGAGGGTGTGGTGGGGGGTATTCTTGTTGAGCCATGTCACAGAAATCTTCTTGGCTTCCATGTGCTGGATGGGATAAACTGTTTCTCAGTGATGACTGTGAGTTGGAGGCAGCCCTGCAGCTGCATTGTCCAGGGTCTGGCCATTCCATGTGGATCCTGGGGCACGCCCTCTGGGGCATTGGGGTGGGGATGAATGAGGTGTTGTCAGGCGTCCCAGAATGCACTGTTTACTCTCTCACTGGAGCGTTATTCACACGTGCCTAGGGCCTGCTCACTGTGTGTGTGTGTTTGAGCATGTGAGGAGAGGGAGGAAGGAGGAGAGGTGTGTGTGTGTGTGTGTGTGTGTGTGTGTGTGTGTGTGTGTGGGAGTGAAGAGAGGGAGGGGGAAGGAGCGAGATGTGTGCGTTGGTACGTGGAGGTGTGTGTTTATGTGAGGTAAGCAGAAAGAGGTGTGTGTATTTGTGGGTGTGTATGAGGTAAGCAGAAAGAGGTGCGTATATTTGTGGGTGTGTGTGTGAGGTAAGCAGAAAGAGGTGTGTGTGTTTGTGGGTGTGTGTGTGAGGTAAGCAGAAAGAAGGAGAGGGGTGTGCATGCATGCATATTTGTGTGAGGGGCAGAGAATGGCAGTATGTGTGTGCATCCAGAGCAGGGGACAGTTACACTGTAAAACAGAGACACAGCACACCGTGTCACTGCTCCATGGGGTTTCCCCCCACAGTGTCATTTGAATGACGGGTAGAAGGTCAGTGGTGTTACAGTACAGAGTTTTGGAATGCAGGGCAGGTCTGCGGAGAGCAGTATTTCAGTACTGTGTGTGTTTGCATGTCTCTGCAGACAGACCTGGTCTCCACCATTGGGGAGAGTGTGGCACTTGGAGCAGCAGGTGTGATCTTCTGGGGGGATGCTGCCTACGCCAGCAGCCGTGTAAGTCCTATTAAACTGATCTCTCTCTTTCACCTTCATCCATTATCTCACTGATCATCTTTTTCTTTATCTTCATGTCGCTGTTACCATTTTTTTCTCTGGCAAGTGTCTACTACTCAGGGATTTCATTCTGTGTCACTTGTTAAATGAAAATAAGTTGGATGTTAAACCCGGGTTTAAGAGCATTTCCATCAGGATTACTGTATTAACAGGCCATGCTTAGACAAAACTGCTTGTACATGATTTATTTAGCAGACAGATGATTTAAAAGGCTTACCTTTTAAATACCCGTTTACTGGAAATACATGTGTGTGATATGTGTGGTGTGCCTCTGCAGGACAGCTGTAACAGTCTAAATGAATATCTCCGGGGCCCGCTGGGCCGCTACCTGCTCAACGTTTCCACGGCGGCGGAGCACTGCAGCAAGTCGCTCTGCGGTTCCCGTGGCCGCTGCCTCCGCCGTCAGGCCGACGACGACACCTACCTGCACCTCAGCCCGCAGGCCTACAGCATCCTGAGCGAGGGCGGGACCCTGGAGGTCAAGGGCCAGCTGAGCTCCGTGGAGCGGGAGCGGTACCGGGCGGAGTTCCGCTGTCAGTGCTACAGCGGGTACCGGGGCGAGTCGTGCGCCCAGGTGGAGCCGGGACAGCGCGGGGCCTCCGCCTCTGTGCGGGCGTGGCTCTCCACCCTGCTGCCCCTGCTGCTCCTGCTGGTCCTCCTGCACTGAGCCACAGCGCTCTCACACACCACCCCCTCCCCCACAGCGAGGAGGACTACGCTTTCCCGGTACCTTACCCTGCAGCTGTACTGCATGAGGTGCTGGGGATGGAGGAGGGGGTACGCTACGCAGTGATGGCTGGCACCATTACTTTCATCACGAGCCAAACACCCCCCCAGGCATCCAGCCAAAGTGCCAAGACATGGGACGGAGCTGAGTGGAATGGGCGGAGCTTTAAGGTGGTGCAAGAAGGGAGGATTAGACTGGGTTGTTCAGGACGGGTGGACTGTGAGGGGAGCACCTGCTTGGGCCTGCACAGCCCCGCAGTACAGTCTGAAAGCTGAGCCTGGGCCATACAACAGTAAAAGCAGTAATACACACATTTTGCCTCATGTTGTTCACATTTTCCCCCAAATGGGGTGGTGCAATTGTCAACCTTAAAACCAAATGGATTCGTTACTGAAACTGAGGAATGCTGCAACCATGCTGAGCTAAAAGGTTCAGTTCCTGTTTTGTGGGCCTTGCTCTGATGGTCATTGTCTGTAAAGTAACGTCTGAGTCGTGATCCGCACACTTCCTGTTAGAGCTCCTTTGGCCTTCATGCAGCACACTATCCCATTCCACCTCCAGGTCCCTAAGGAGTGTATGTGTGTGTGTCTAAAATGTATGTATGTGCGTGCGTGTACATAATGTGTACATACATGCCCATGTGGATAATGTCTGTGTATGTATAATGTATTTCTGTGTGCATGTGTGTGTGTGCGTGTATCCTTATTCACAGTGATCTGTGAGGAGCGAACTGGTGTTAACTGCCTTCTTTTTTAAAGCTTTCACTCCCAAAAATATTTTTGGATCTTTCATTATTTTAGCAAGACTCAACAAAATTCATTTAGAACAAGAAATTCTTATTTTTTTACATCTGTTTTTATTGTTTCTTTTGTATCTTTTGATATTTTCATGGAAAAAACTGGAATACTGACTAATACTGATGTGACATTGATTTCCCTTCATGTACCTCACAGAGATGTGGAATGTTCAGTACATTGTCATGCTGGTCAGTGGAGATGCTCCTGACCTCCTGCTATCTCGGTCTAACCCACCAATATCAAGGGTCCTTAGAAGTGAGAACCAGTAAATGGATATGAAAAATGCATGAATACAGTTGGTATGAATGTACACGTGGGCCTTGTGCTGCTAGTTTCTCAGAGTTGGTAAGCATGAGGAATTACATATTTTAAGAAACTCTGAAAGTGCCCTGTTTGTGTCTTGGTCTCTCTGTCTGACCCAGTACAGCTGGGCTGTTGCTGAAGGTCAGGTGGGACAAGCAGCAGTCAGTCTCCAGTATGAGCTCAAGTAACGGCTGCTTGGCCTGGGAAAGATAAGGTTTTCATCTTCTGTTACATAGCAGAATATGCCTCCCTGCAAATATGTTATTATGGTTGTTTTGAGCTCTTACGTGATACAATTCACTATACTGTCACCTTTTCTAGAAGTTTGGTGTGTATTTTACCTGTGGTCTACAGTGAGCAGTGTGAAGAGTTAGATTTTCTGCAAAGCCTCTTCTTTGCATTTCAGTGCCATTTTTTTCTTGTTTCACATTTGTGGCAATTCAGTTTCTTTAACTCCAAGACAGTGCACACAAGTGCTCATGGTAATTAGTAGTGTGTTTACATTGGGGCGTTTGGCTCTGTGTTAAAAGTGGCAAATTTATTCACTGTGTGGATCTGATCCAAGGTCAGACTGCAGATTCAGTGAAATTTTGCCTGAAAGCAAACTGAAATATACTCCTCTCTGTGGGGCTTTGTGAAGCCACACAAAATGGTGATGTAGCCATGTATTGTTTCCCTCTATACACATTTTATTTTTTATTTATGTGCTCAACATGTGTCATTCACCACATTGGGTGGTAGTTACATCAACTGGTGTCAGTTTTCAAATTAAAGTTTTTGAATTTGAGGATGCAGTCAGTCATTTGTCTTTTGTTTGGGCCACTGACCTTAATAAAGGAGTTTCTTAGCTTCTGGGGGAGTTCATCACTGACACCAACAGAAATGTATCTTTGCCCTGGTGAAGCCTTATGTACTACATGCACTGTACACATGGATCATAATTTGTTTCTTAGTGGTGTATCAAATCTGTACTAAAACTGAGGCTCCATCTAGACTCTATCAGAATCACTGGGGTTTTCTCCTCCCACTGATCCCTTTGCCTGTAGAAAACAGGACATTCACCCTCTGTGCTTCGCCTTTTATTTGCTCACAAAGCTGGTACTTCACTGCTCAAGCAACCAAAAATATATGTTAGGTTCCGTAAGAACAACCTAAATAGTACAATAACATACCTCACCCTCTCAGTGCTTTTTTAAATACAGCACAATAAATGTATTCAGATCATCACTGTGCAACTTTGCATCAGGGGAGACAAGACAAGACTTCTTGTGCCCAGAGTTTGTGTGGTGAGGGGAGTCAGCTCCATGGAATGTTTTAAGGAACAAAATGTCAGAGGTCATCTATCACTTCATGTCTTTGCTGGCTGACCAATGTGATTTTCCCAGTTTCACGTAGTTATGTTTCACTTGGTCAAAGTCTTCTTTCAGGAATTCAGGAAACTTTTGTGAGTAATGAATATGTAAAAGTTTCAAAAAATATAAAAAGTATAAAAGCTTTTCTCACCATGTCCTGAATTTTCAAGTCATTCATTCGGGGGTTAGGGCTTTAAGGGTTGTGATCAGAATGCATTAGCAGACACACTCCTCTGTTTATCTCTAGATCGTCACACCATTTCCATTATTTCCTCCTCTGTCTCTGCGCTGTCCTTCTGCTAGCTTTCCTGATGGGAACAGTTTTCTGCTTCTTTTGGGATCCCTTCCAGTTAAAAGGGGTCATCTGTTGATGCCAAAAGCAATATTATTTGACTTGAGGTACAGAGAAAGCCTTGTTTTCTAACTTAAACCAGACCTAAATGCTGCTCGTGCAGGACTATCCTCAGAGCACTCCCTCCACTCCTGCTGCTCCAGGGCACACGCTACACCGGTGGAGACAGACTGGCCACAGAAAACTCGCAGGTGTTTGTTTCATTTGGATTGCAAATACATTAATGGTACAGTGAATCTAAATGCATTTGAACAAAGTGTGCCTAATTTCAAAGTGATCAATTATGAACATCTAAAATGGTGTCACCTTTGGAATTAATTCTAATGAATAAATGTTTGGGCAGTTTTAAAGTTTCTCAAATGGTTAGCAAAACCCCTGATTTCAAGCAGGGGCAATAGTTAAATAATCTTAGCTGTTTTGGTACTCATCCTAAATTTGCAGAAGACTTTTGCTGTAATAGAACACATAAAAAGCTTTCTTTTTCAGCCAGTTTACAATGGACTTGATGGTACCTTGTTGACCCCAACAACTCGCTTAGGGCCAGTTTGTTAATGACCTTGTGAACCAATACTTTAAATATCTGATTTTAAACTATTTAGGTAAGTATTGTGAAGACCTGTCCTTCCCTGGCCACCTAACCTGCCTTACCTATGGCAGATGTAAGTCATAACAATGTTTGTAGTGTGGTGTGTGTGAGTGTGTGTGTGTGTGTGTGTGAATACAGAAAAAGGAGATAAAACCAAAACACCATAAAAAGCCCTGCTCTGAGGTAGGTGACTTACAATCCCCAAGCGACGCAACAGGTTAACCATGGACTCTACCTGGGAAGTGAGGTGTGGAGGAGACTCGCCAACCCACTGGCCCTACTCTGTCCAGCTCCTCAGGCTGATGCGGGGTCTCCAGTTTTTTCATTCTGTTCAGTACCCTAACACCAAAAAAAGAAAATAGAGATTTACAAAGTTCCTGGGAGATGGCAAAACGTGCCCAGAGGAAGTTGACACTGCCTTCTGGATGAAAACTATACCAATCAATAATTCTCTCCACAAATAACACCGTTACTTTGGTCCACAAACAGCGGTTACTACGTGTTCCCAAACACAAAAAGGAATTCCAGCTTCCTCCAACCCAGGTGAGGTCTGTTTAATCTGTGCTAAAGGGAAGTGAGCCTGCCACCTGTAGGTGGGCTGGAGCCAGAGTGAAAAGAAAAGAGCCAAAAATGAAACCTAAAGGCAGTGTAGTGTATGTGCATGAGGTGAGTTATCACAGTATGAAATGGGGTCTTGCAGAGGAGTTGACAGAGACTGCCCCCTGCTGGATGCTCCATACTTTCCTAAGTATTCTAAACTGTGGCTGGCTGCCCTGGGGTTTCTGAATAAGCAAGGCAAATTGCTAGAAATTTGACCTGGTGTTGAGTTTCATATAACTGCCTGTGGATATTTTAGGGGGAGCCAGAAAAGGCTGAACTGACTCCTGTTTCAAGTTCGTCAGACAGTTATCTCCCTCGGATGCTTTTGTGGTATTTGGTTTGAGGACAGCAAAAGTTTCAAATACAATGGAAAAGCTGTAGTGTCTTCATGACTGGCAAGGCCATAATGCAAACCATGTGCAAAAAACAGCAGTGCTTACACAAGGGTGATTTGCAGTTGTTATATTCGAATCAGCTGCTCTTGGCATGTATGTGAGTTTTGTAAATCAGTCTGGATGAGAGCATCTGCCAGAATTAATAAATATATGTGTATGCACAAAAATCCAAAAATTGGAGTCAAAATCTAACAAGTAATCTGACCAGGAAAAACAATGACTTCACACAGGGCAGACTTTGGACAACAAAATTAAGATTTGTTATTGTTCTGAGGTAAACTTTCCCTCTATACTTTAATGATCAGGTAGGATGGTATTGCTAGTCCCCATTTTATTGATGGTGATGGGAGGCAAGAGTTTGGTTCCTAAAGCTGGCAGACTTCTTCAGCCCTCCAAAAATTTACACTAATCCAAGTATTTAAAAATAAATACAAAACAAAAAAACAGCAATTGAACCTCACTCCCTTAGCTAATGCATCTCTATATTAATTAACCTGATTTTTTCCACTTGTGTCTACTTTATATTAATGCTCAGAGCCAGTGTTCTCACTGTGGCTGGATGCAAAGCATTCCAATAGGTGAGGATATGGTGATTGAAAATAATTTTATGAACTGTCAATTGTGTATAAGCGCCACCCCTCCTTGTTAGGCATTATTTTTTTGGTTTTCAGCACAATATTATAAAAACATAATGTTGACTATGGTTTCTAAAGCAGGAATGTAAATAATTTATTAATAATTTGAATTTTTTAGGCATAGTATCACTGGGCACTGCAGGGTGCTGGTCTGTTAGAACACAGGCAGGACAGTGCGGCAGATAGGAAGAGACAGGAAGGACATGAATTACAATGGCTATGATGTGGGTACATGTTGTTCAGATCTTGACAGTGGGTGACTCGACTGCAAATATTATGTAAATGGGTATTCTGACTCTCCGGTTTGCTCACTTTTTTGCCTTTGAAGCTGAAATGTATGCTTTAAATATAGAACTAGCTGCTTTTAGCCAGATACCTGCCTCATGAAAGCTGAAACACATACCAAATTCACTGTGTGATGAGGCAAACCCATTGGCTTTTTCAAGTGCTGAAGAGAAACTGTGCCATTTAGAGGCAGTGTAAATGTAACAAAGTCTCCTGAAAAAAGCTATGTACAGTTACTAGGAAAAGAATTACTGAGAGGTGACACCCACTAGTACTTGGATAATGTGAAATGCATTTCCTAGATTCCACATGTTGGGAAGAGCTGCTCAAAGACAAATTTCTTTGCTTAATAAATAAGAGGGGCTTTGACTTTTCAACCTTTCCTGTCATACATTATATATATATATATATATATATATATATATATATATATATATATATATATATATATATATATATATATATCGATGTGTATTGTTATGCCACCGAACATGTACACATATACTGTGATTCTTCAGTCTTAAAAGGCTTCATAGCCATTCAGTAAGCACATGCCAGAAATGAGAGGATGAGTCTGCTCCCATGAGAGAAGCTGAAGAGCTTAGCGTGAGATGTCCTAGAACTCCTTAAAAGACACGTGAGCTCAGTGCGAGATGCCCGAGAGTGCAACAACAAATGTCCAAGAGGTGGGTGCAGTCAGTTTGATGGCCCTATAAAAACATGCAGGAGCCACATTGTGGAAATTAAATTTATTTGGGGTCAAAAATCCTGATAGCCTAAAGCAATTTGTGAGCTGGTTGACTGAAACATGCTTTCCTGCAATCCTGTTAAATATTTTAAGACCAGACACTGGTGTCTCCTGGTGTCTCTTCAGTATGTAGTGGTGCTTGAAGTCCTTTCTGCATTTGCTGCAGCCATGGGGTCTTCGGTCATTACTTGCTGCATGGCTGTAAGGCCCCCCTTCTGTCCCCCCTCATGGCCCTGCTTGCACCCCTGCCACTCAGCTCACCTTGCTCACTCACTCCATCCCCAGATCCTGTTGGGGCTGTAGGTACCTGCTTCTGAGGTCCCTTGCAGACCCTCTGACCCTTTGCTGTGTGAACCTTGAGATGTTTCCTTAGAGTATCTGCCCTGAGGAAGCCCTTCCTGCAGATGAAACAGGTGTGAGGGCGGAGTCCTGTGTGAGTCAGACAGTGCCTCCTCAGAGCAGCGGCAGTGCCCAGCTGCATCTTGCACTGTGGGCATTCATAGCCCTCCTCTGGGCCCTGTGCTTGACCCCTGCTGTGGGTCCTCAGCCCTTGCTCTGTGTGGACACGGTGGTGCCTCTTCAAGTGGTAGCGCTCCAGAAAGCCCTTCCCATAGATGTGGCAGGTGTGTGGGTGTTGCCCAGTGTGGCGCAGCAGGTGCCTCCTGAAGGCGGATGCAGCATGCAGACACACCTGGCACTGCGGGCACTGGTACACCTTCCTCTCCCCAGCGTGGACCTTCCTACTATGGCAGCGCATGTCCTCCTTGCGCTTAAAGGTTTTTCCACACACTGCGCAGGCGTGGGGTTTCTCCGAGGAGTGCACATGCTTGTGCCGGCGCAGGTGTTCCAGCCGACCAAAGCCCTTGCCACACTGGGAGCACAGAAATGTCCTTTGCTTTGAGTGTGTCTGCTGGTGCTTCCGCAGGCCTTGCAAGTTGCTGAAGCATTTGTCACACTCCTTACATGGAAACCCAGTCTGTCCAGCATGTGCCCCTTGCTCGTGTGCACTCAATTCCTC
This sequence comes from Megalops atlanticus, assembly GCA_019176425.1. NCBI lineage: Eukaryota > Metazoa > Chordata > Actinopteri > Elopiformes > Megalopidae > Megalops > Megalops atlanticus. The sequence goes on from CM032879.1 coordinate 18,619,767, forward strand.
AGCCAGCCCAAACCTTTCATGGCAGCGCTTGCAGCTGTACATCTGCAGCTCTGGGTGACCTTTCTGGTGATTCCTCAGCCTCCCGGGGTCATGAAAGCACTGGCCACAGACTTCACAAGGGAAAGAAGGGTCTCCGGTGTGCACATACCTGTGCCGTACCAAGTGCGCTGGGCGGCTGAAGCTCTTGCCACACACTGCACATTTGTGAAGCTTAGCCACTCTGGCATGGGCCTCCTGGTGTCTCCTCAAGTTGTAGCGCTCCCTGAAGTGCTTCCCACAGTCCACACAGAGATAACGCTTCTCTGTCCTGTCGCCCTTGCCACTGTGCAGTCCGTCTGAATGTTCCCCTGCACCATCTCCGGTCGATGTGTCTAGCACATTTCCTCCAACATTAGAGCGCCCTCTCTCAGTCTGAGCAGAGTTGTCTCCATCTTCCATTCTTGCAGTCTTTCCATGTTCTTCTACAGTTCCACATTTAGTCCTAGCAGTCTTCACATACACTTCAAGGTGGATGTCTTTGACTTGACTCTCAAACTCCATCCTCCCTGTAAATCGCAGTGCACACAACTGACAGTAGAAGAACTTCACTCCCTCACTCCTCCTCCCCGATGCTCTGAAAGCTCTCAGCTGCTTGCGCAGATGGAAGCACTGGTGTTTGTAGAAGGTCTCTGGTGTTCCAAAATGTCGGTCGCACTCACAGCACCTTAGGGTACTAATGTTTTTGAGGAGGTTTGGGTGGCTCTGACCCTTGAAAAGGACTCCTGGTCCTTTGTGGTGGTAATTTCGCCAGTGTCTGGCAATCATCTTCTGTGCCTTGAACGTTCTGCCACATTCAGGGCACTGATTTGGAGTTTCCACTGTTTTAGATTCTTGACTCTCTGTGTCAGCTGCTCTTTTGCATGGGTCACTGGCGTCAGAGTCTCCAGTCTCTGCACACTTATCTCCACCTGCATATTTCATCCTGGTTATCTTTATATGTGCTTCTCCACCTCAAGATTTCAGTTTCTTTCCACGTTCTTCTCCGGTGCCATATTTAGTCCTAGCAGTCTTCACATACTCTTCGGGGTGGACTTCTTTGACGTGACTCTCAAACTCCATTCCTCCTGTAAATCGCAGTGCACACAGCGGACAGTGGTAGAATTTCCTTCCCTCACTCCTCCTCCCCGATGCTTTGAAAGCCCTCAGCTGCTTGCACAAATGGAAGCACTTGTGTTTGTAGAAAGTATCTGCTGTGCCAAAGTGGTGCCCACAGTCACAGCATTTGAAGGTGTTTTCTGTGCGATGTATCCGCTTGTGCTGCTGCAGCTCCCTTAAGGTTTGGAAGGTCTTTGTGCACTTAGAGCAGGTATGATGGGCTGTGCGCTTGGGACCCTTAAATGGAATTGTCTGTGCTACGTGGTGACACATTTGCTGGTGTCTATTAAGCATTGTTTGAAGTCTGAATGTTTTCCCACAGTATGGACAAGAATATGGAGTGAGTACAGCTTCTGATACACACTTCTCTGTTATGGATGCCGTAGGGCCTAGATCATGTATGTCACAAGTTTGTGCATTCTCTTCCCCATCTCCAGAGCTCAATCTTGTTGTCTTTCTATCTTCTTCTGCAGTTTCACATTTAGTCCTAGCAGTGTTCACATACTCTTTAGGGTGGACATCTTTGACATGACTCTCGAACTCCATTCCCCCTGTGAATCGCAGTGCACAGAGCTGACAGTGGAAGAATTTCACCCCATCACTCTTCCTCCCCCATGCTTTGAAAGCTCTCAGTTGTTTGCGCAGATGGAAGCACTGGTGTTTGTAGAATGTCTCTAGTGTGCTGAAATGTCGATCGCACTCACAGCACCTTAAGGTACTGATGTTTTTGAGGAGGGTTAGGTGTCTAACACTCTTGGAAAGGACTGTTGGTCCGTTGTGGTGGTAAGTACATTGGTGTCTAAAGAGCATCTTTTGTGCCCTAAATGTTCTGCCACATTCATTGCACTGATTTAAACCCCCCACTGTGCCAAGTTCTTGCTTCCCTGAGACAGTTACTCTATTACTAGAGCCCAGCCTCTGCGTGTGGCTCTGCTGGTGTCTCTGGAATGGCTTTAGCTGTTTGAAAATCCTTCCACATACTGCACATTGCAGAAGTTGGGATTGGTTTTTTCCTGTGGGTGTTTTAGGTCTTGAGAAAGCCAAATCAGTTGGGGATTGGGGTTTCTTCCACCCTTCCTCATTACTCGTGAATGTACCAAAATCGGAGCAGGTGAGAGATCTGTGTGCAGCTGGATACTTGAACCCTTCTCCCTGCCCTCCTCCCCAGTTGGGTATGCTGCCCAGACCAGTGGAGTTTAAAGGCCTTCCTCTCCTTTGCTTCCTCTCAGCAGTGTTTTTGGGATGAGAATTGTTCACATGTACAGTGAGTTCTTGTTCGTATGTGAAAGAGGTCTCACAAATGTCACATGGGTAGAAGGGTAGCTCCAGATCTCCACAACCTTTAATGGAGAGAAGCAGAAATGAGAAGGCATTAATTCTTTTCAGACATGAAGCGATCCACTGTACCGTTGAAAGTTTGGTTCTAATATTTAATAAGCACATCATCATGTATGCAATACTCCTAAGGATCATTTGTTTGATTTTAGCAGCAGGGTTATCCATTAAATTTAAGGACTGAAGGCTGCTGTAAAAACCCATACATTCAGGTTAACTAATACATAAAAGCTGCCCTTTCCCATATTCCAAATCTAGGTTTTTCAAACTGCCTACATAGGCACCCCTCACTCCACTTCGCTCATTATAGCCTTATCTCACCATACATACCTAAGTGGATTAGGTGTGTTAGTCCTGACACTAAAAGGCTTTCACATGAAGGAATGAAAGGGGCTATACATTTCCTTATTACTGTTACCAAAGTGTGCTAAAGGAGAATTCTGGTTGGATCCATTCATAAAAGAATATACAGTGCCCTTCAAAAGTATGTTAACAGTAGAGTGTAATTTGATATTTTTGCTACTTTATGCATTTTCAGTTGAAATCTAAAAATGACTATGAGACCAAAGTGGAGTCTAGCTTTTAGCTTTTATTTCATGCCATTTACATGCACATATTTTTTATCATTTTATAGAAAGAGCCATTTTAATGTTGAGTCACTTTTGCACATCTGAAAAAAGGAAGTTAGATGAATTTCAAAACAAATCGAAGTGGTAAGGACTAATATTTGGTTGCATAGCCCTTTGATGCAATGACTGCATCAAGTCTATAACCCATTGACATTACCAAACATGTGGTATCTTCTTTGGAAATGCTTTTCCAGGCCCTCACTGCAGCTGCTATCAGTCGATGTTTGTTACGGGGGCTCTGTCTTCAACCTCCTCTTCAGCAAGTAAAATGCCTGCTCAATTGGATTTAGATCTGGTGACTGACTTGGCCAGTCTAAAACTTCCCACTTTTTGTCATTGATAAAAGCTTTGATTGCATGGGGAGTATGTTTGGGGTCATTGTCTTGTTTCAGGATAAAGCACCGACTTTGTACATAGGCAGACAAAATCTGTCTGTACACTTCTGAATTCATCCTGCTTCTGCCATCATCTGTTACATCATCAATAAAGACAAGTGAGCCAGTTCCAGAAGCAGCCATACAGGCCCAGGCCATGACATTACCTCCTCCATGTTTCACAGATGAGGTGGAATGGTTTGGATCATGGGCAGTTCCTATCTCTCCACACTTTTGGCTTTCCATCACTTTGATGAAGGTTTATTTTGGTCTCATCTGTCCATAAAACTTTGCTCCAGAACTCATCTCTGTATTTTTTGGCGAATTCTAATCTAGCCTTTCAATTCTTGCTGCTGATAAGAGGTTTGCATCTTGCCTGTACCCTCTATAATTCTATTGTCGAAGTCTTCTGTGAACAGTGGATTGTGATACTTTCACACCTGCACTCTGTAGACTGGCGGTGATGTCACTGACCGTTGTTTTAGGATTTTTCTGTCATCAGCTACAGTTGTTTTCAGTGGGCAACCTGCTCTGTGTTTATTTTGAAGTCCACCAGTGGTTTTTTTTTTTTTCCTCAGAACTTTCCAAAATGCTATACCTGATATAGCCATTTCCTGTGCTATGGTTCTTAATGACTTTTTTGTTCTCTCTTCTTACAGATTAGCTGTTTTTCTGTCATAGTCAGTTCTCTGGTTTTCATGCCGATGTATGCCTTCTTGCTCCAAATGCAATCTCCACAGATGAAGATAGGCTGAAATCAAGGCTAGACACCCACCACCCTTTTATGTGTGAACAATCCATGCAAAAGAAGCAACCTGAGCAATGAGTTACACCTGTCAGTCATTCGTTAACTTACTTTTGCACACCTGAAAATGAGGGCACTCAACACAAACAGCCATTTCTCTAAAATGGTAAAATGTATGTGCATGTGAAGACCATTAAATAAAAGTTGATAGTTTCTAGTTTTATTTCACATTCATCTTTTCATTTCAAATCCAAACACCTTCAGTTAATGGCAAAAATTACACATTCCATTCTACCCTTATTATACTTTTGGAGGGCACTATAAAAAGGTAAACTAGTGAGAACGGGCCTTTCAGTCAGTCTTATCTTTTCCCTGTAATATAAATTGAATTTCCAGCCTTCGACTGGATCTTGAACCGCATGTCACATAACCTTAAATGTAACATATATTGAGAACACTTCAGTGTATTGTAAAACAAACCATTCATATCTATTAATATCTGTAGTTCAGTATGTCAAGTTAACAAAACACCTTTAACCACTAGTTCTCACTACTTGCAGTAGCAAGCTGATTTGTTTGCCAGCTAGCTAGCTAGCTAATAAGGCTAAGCATTACCTAAGCATGTAAGCTAGGCACAAAATATTACTTCCTTTTAGCCAACTAGCTAACTTTCAAGTCAGCTTGCTATGTAGCTAGCTAATAAGGGAAAGAAATCTGCAATAGAGTCTTAGATGTGTTTTATAATGCAGTTTAACACACAAAAGTCATAGGAAATGCAGAAATACAAAAACTTTTTTTGCTCTCCAATTCAAAGTCCACTGGTGTACTGGAATCATTTACACCACTAGTGATCCAGATACTGCTGGATTTAAATGATCTCAGAAGAAATACTAAAGCTGACTTGAAAAGGTGGTGTCAAGTAGGCTTGGGCGGTATCTATTTTTTCATACCATCATACCTTCCCAACATTTCACCCGGGCATACGGTATGTGACGGTATTTGTGAGGGGGAAAAAAAAAGTAAAAGCTGAGCTGCTGGTGATAGAAGTCATTGTAGCATGTATGACATTGTCTAGCTAGCCTACAATGCTGTGTGTCTAATATGCAATTGGCCTACTTAGACAAGTCTTTCTGGGTTTGAATACTTATGGTCCATAGAATAATGTATAGATGGGAAATGAGCGCCCTTCCATAGATTCAGCATACCTTGCTGGAGGACCCGATGACACTGCCGCAGCGGATACCGACACATCAGTGGGCTGAACGGAGATGATGTGCAGGTGGTGGTGGCAGACTGGCAGTTGAATAAAATCATGTGGCTAATAACCTGCTTTTGTCGTTGGAAGAAGTCATCTCAAGATAAAAATATTGCCAGATATAACTTTATGATTCCATATCTAGTCATATTTAATTGATTAGCTAGGAGACCTATAGAGCAGAAATGACCTAATTTGAGTGAAACTGCGTTAGGCATCATGCACTATAAACGGAATCGTCCGAGAGTTAACGGGGTCACCAGTGTGGAAGTTGAGCGCTAGGGAAACGCGGAGACAACTCCATTTTGAAGAGCTAAAAAGATCACCCTTCGTTTATTTCAACACCACCACTCCACTTCCTCGTTGTCGCAGAACACACAACGTAATCACCCCCTAGGGCGTATGGGAAACGTAGTTAATCTACTAACAGTAGCGTGAATGTAAACACATAAGAACATGGGCAAGATCGCAAGATTAGCAAGATTGTGAATTATATTAAATATTAGTCCTGCGTGCGAGTGGTCACCACAAGCCAATTATTTTTTCTACCTCCAAATAATTCTTCTGTTGGCTAAGTTCCCTGTTGTAATAAATTCACTGAGGAGTGTCTGTATTTTTGATGGTATTGAAAATCATACCTTTGGGATTTCTACCTTTCTACCCTGGTATACCGTAATACCTTGATACCGCCCAAGCCTAATGTCAAGCCGGTTTCTGTTATTTGGTGGTAGATTGTTGGTGGTACCTTGTTAAATTGGAGTAACAGCAGCTCAAATGGTGTGGTGAAGCTGGCTTAGAGACTGTGTATAAGGTGTTTCTTAGTCACTAAGATCTTTAGTTCTATGGTGAAGTGTATTTTAAATCTGTGATTCATATTATCATAATCATAAGCCCAATATTTGTCAAAATTTATGAGTTGCCTTTTCACACAATTTATATAAACAAATTGCCACATTCTGATTGGCCAGTGCCTGGTGAAGCCCCTCTTATTCATTTCTAGATATAAAGAGATGATTTTGGTTGGAAGAACATTCCACAAAGTTCAGCAAATGGAGAGGGTGGATGGAGAATCTGGTGGTGCTACACTGCCATTCTACCCCTCAGTGAAATGGGGAATGTCATTTTTCCTTTTCAGCTTGCCTTAGTGCTTCCCTAGGGACAGAGGATTACCTTACAGGACTCCAGGAGAGCGGACGCTGCATGGAGCTCCTTCATTGTGCCGTTCATCATGTTGTGGTAGTTGTTGCTCTGCCCTATGATCACAGCTTGTGGAACGGCAGGTCTGGGTGCATCCCCATGACTACTGCAGCCCTCACTTGCCAGGGTGTCCAACTTGAACCCATGACTCTGCTCAACCACACAACCGCGCCCCTGACACTGCCTCCTGGACCCTCCTCTTTCGGCTGCAGTATGACCAGGTCAGGAGACACCTCTGTGATCTCCAGTGCGATGATCTCATCAACCCCATCGGGCACGAGGCAGTATGGGGGGGCCCCCAGGACAGCCTGGCCTGGTTCCATCCTCTCTCCTGGTCAGCCTTGCAGGATGTTTCACCTGCGTGGAAACACAGGCAAGTGAGACTCAAGATGCACAGTTATGAAACTTGACCACGTCACTGAACATCTCAAGCGAGGACTGTATTGCTAAACAAAGTCACAAGTAAACATCTTGACATTTTTCCCTGACATAACAAATAAATATTTCATAAACAGTTATTTTGAAGGTCAGTGTGTTAATTATGTCATATGTAATGTATGAGATTATAGTGGCTTGTGGAGAGTTATTAGCATTTTTAAATGATGAAGATAAAATATACATCTTACTAACTGTGGCATTGACTCCTTGTCCTAGCTATTTTTTTTGCTAATTAAATCATGAGTAATTTCTTTGTGTAAGCAGACTGACTTGATGCCCACATACATTTATTTTGTCACCAACCATAAAGGCACCATTTTACAATGCATATTAATTCATTTTGAGAATTCAAGATAACTACATTAAGTAGTTTTTATTATTATTTTTTGCTGTCACAGACCTCCTTTAATTCTCTGCATGATTTGTATCTAATGAAGGCCTGAATGATGTTTGTGCCTTATTTTCTAACAGGCTCGCATTAAGATCTGTTGTTATGTAATGTAAGCGATGAACTGGACATTTGAATTGTATTAAAATACCGGGCCACACTGATTTCACACTGGCAAATGCATATATAAGCAGAAAATACATGGCAATATTCAGACCGTTAAGAGTTTTATTACTGCAAATAGCCTTAATCATCTACTGGCTCTGCTTGAAACTCCAGCAAGAGGTTGGGGGGTTTCTCCCCCAAGAAAATATTGCATTTTGGTACCTTATTTAGACCAATTTTCTACATGTCCATGCAAACATGGGTAATTTTGCTGATGATCTAACAGCCTTAATAATAGGAAGCTAGCTAGGACAGGTCATTTTCTTCGTTGCACACATTGCTTGCTCAGTACAGTCTGAAGTCAGGAAAACTGAATTTGTCTATGCCTAGCTGCAGTACATTTTCCAAAATGGAGGTTTCAATCAAGGCAACTAACAGACATACAGAATATCTAGTTAGCTATAGCTACCCATCTAGCAAAATCCCACGGATTTTAGAACACCGTCAAGTAATCCACCTGCATCTGTAATTTGGCCCAAGTGAATTAACAGGCATTTTTCTGTTTGGAATTCTTACCTACAATTCTAATCCACAACTGTTAAGCAACAAGTCACCATCTGTCTGTTTGTTATCCAAGTGTGGCCCCGACAAGGTGCTCCTCACAAGCCTTGCCCTCGTACTGTTAGTTAATCAGACTACACCACTCCCAACAATTAGGGTGGGAGACCCTATAAGCATGTATTGAGAGGGGAACTTCCCGCTAGGCAAGGGTTCAACTGAATGAACTGAACAGAGGTAGTGGTATAATATCCGAATATATATATAATATTCTTTTCTTTCAAAAAAAAAACCCATCAAGCAGTATAATATATATTTTAAGATTCTGGCAGTTTTACAGTATATCACAGTATTTTTTTTTTTTTTTTTTGCATGACTGGGCCTTTATATAGGTTTGTGGCTTATTCTACTGTCAGGTGTACATAGAATATAAAAACATTTTAATTTCATCATGTATATATTATAATGAAGGCTTTGATTACTATAGGGTTTGCTTGGCCCCACAAAATGACACAATATATGACGGAATCAGTATGCATGAAACAGTTGCAGAATGTAAACAATTTTTATTGTGCAAACTGCAACGTAGTAAAAACAGAACTTAAATTTAAAAAAAAAAAAAAAAATGAAAAAAATGCTTCCTTTTCAAAACAAAATATTTTAAGATAGTTCTATAAACTATAACTGCAGACACAGCTCCTCTCTTAGGCACAAGTTCTTCTGGTGCATCTCCGGTCTCACTTTCTTCATCCTCCATCTCTGTGTTCTGTTCTTTAATCTACCATAGCGACGGAGCCTCTCCCAGCTGTTAAGACACTATTATGCTACCTGGCTAACTAGCGAGCTGTACCCAGTATTCCATTCGGCGGTGTAATTTTGTAACGTAGCCTACAATTATTAGTGTTACGCAGTGGCGGCTGGTGAACTGGAAACAGCTGGGAAGCCCGAACATTACCTTTAAATCTGTCATTACTTTCAACCTGTTTCAACCTTTATCCTCCTTGATTAACAATAAAACAAATAATTCACGGAATAATCTACATCAATCGCGTAAGTAGAATAAATGATTATGCTCGCGAAACACCGCAGATCTGTCTGAAATTTGTGTGCTATTGCGAAAGCTACAGCATGAGATTGTTTAATTAATAAGGATGGCAATTTGAATAATTAAGTGGCAAGTAATCCCAAATCTTTCTCCTAAATGTTTCACATTATAGCTTTCTTGTCTTACAAAATTCAAATTACAAAACGAAGCTAAATTTAGTTAAATCGATTTAAATTCCTGAGAATAAACTTTTAGGTTAGGCTGAGTGCAATGAACAATGTTTAGAACACAGACCTCACAAAAGCTGTGATGTGTCATGAGCATTTAACGTAATATAAATCGATAAATGCCATCCTTGTTAATTAAACAATCTCACGTTGGAGCTTTTGCAAGCACACAAACACAAATTTCATGAATGCATGTTGCACAGAAGTTTTCAATGACACACGTTCTTCACACACAACGCGCTCGTCTAACCTAAGTAAAATATTGCATTGCCATTTTTTAAATTAACGCTAAATAAAACGAGACAAGTTTTCGATGTTAGCTGTGTGCCGTTATCAAGGCAAGCAAGCTAGCTAGCTGGCTACCTAACGGGTTAAAGGGAACTTCAACTTCAGGACCGCTGATGTCGCATTAGACGCGATGATAGAAAACTATGTGACATATTCAGAGGAATATAATCGTCTGTAAAGTCCATGCACATTAACTAATAAGAGGTAGTCTCAGCTGTAGACAGAACTTGAGAATCGTAGGCAAATATACTTTAATTCTCGAGCACAACCGCCCCCACCCCGGTCCTCGCGGATAAGTCCAGGGCTGAATTTCTTTCCCAGTACACCCCTGTGTGTCACAAATTGTTGCGTGCCATGGTGCTGCCTACTGAAGCGTTACAGCTGTTGTTTCAGCTATGCTACGGTATGGCGGTATATGAAAAATTCATACAGTACGGGAAATTATAAGAAAAAAATAAACAAATGAATACCGTATATATATATATATATATATATATATATATATATATATATATATATAAGGGATACAATGGTACACGGTATTCATTGTTTAAAGGGTGATGTGTTTTTATTATATTATATACACTCACCGGCCACTTTATTAGGCACACCTGTCCAACTGCTCGTTAACGCAAATTCCTAATCAGCCAATCACATAGCAGCAACTCAATGCATTTAGGCATGTAGACATGGTCAAGACGATCTGCTGCAGTTCAAACCGAGCATCAGAATGGGGAAGAAAGGTGATTTAAGTGACTTTGAATGTGGCATGGTTGTTGGTGCCAGACGGGCTGGTCTGAGTATTTCAGAAACTGCTGATCTACTGGGATTTTCACGCACAACCATCTCTAGGGTTTACAGAGAATGGTCCGAAAAAGAGAAAATCTCCAGTGAGCGGCAGTTCTGTGGGCGAAAATGCCTTGTTGATGCCAGAGGTCAGAGGAGAATGGCCAGACTGGTTCGAGCTGATAGAAAGGCAACAGTAACTCAAATAACCACTCGTTACAACCAAGGTATGCAGAAGAGCATCTCTGAACGCACAACACGTCGAACCTTGAGGCAGATGGGCTACAGCAGCAGAAGACCACACCGGGTGCCACTCCTGTCAGCTAAGAACAGGAAACCGAGGCTACAATTCGCACAGGCTCACTGAAATTGGACAATAGAAGATTGGAAAAACGTTGCCTGGTCTGATGAGTCTCGATTTCTGCTGCGACATTCGGATGGTAGGGTCAGAATTTGGCGTCAACAACATGAAAGCATGGATCCATCCTGCCTTGTATCAACGGTTCAGGCTGGTGGTGGTGGTGTAATGGTGTGGGGGATATTTTCTTGCCACTCTTTGGGCCCCTTAGTACCAATTGAGCATCGTTGCAACGCCACAGCCTACCTGAGTATTGTTGCTGACCATGTCCATCCCTTTATGACCACAGTGTACCCATCTTCTGATGGCTACTTCCAGCAGGATAACGCGCCATGTCATAAAGCTCGAATCATCTCAGACTGGTTTCTTGAACATGACAATGAGTTCACTGTACTCAAATGGCCTCCACAGTCACCAGATCTCAATCCAATAGAGCACCTTTGGGATGTGGTGGAACGGGAGATTCGCATCATGGATGTGCAGCCGACAAATCTGCAGCAACTGCGTGATGCTATCATGTCAATATGGACCAAACTCTCTGAGGAATGTTTCCAGTACCTTGTTGAATCTATGCCACGAAGGATTAAGGCAGTTCTGAAGGCAAAAGGGGGTCCAACCCGGCACTAGCAAGGTGTACCTAATAAAGTGGCCAGTGAGTCTATATAGACACACATACATACACACATACACGGGATGCAACGGTACACCTAAACCATTCGGTACGCCCCCTACGGTTCAATACGCACACGTGAACCGCGGTAATACGATATGCCTGTCATTTTCCTATAATTTCCAAAACTTGCTTTATTGATGGTATTCGCTGCAGACTCATTTTAATTTCGCTTTAAAATCTTAAAACAGTTTATTGCACGTTGGTCATTCAGATCCACAGAACATCTCTGAAGCCTGTCAGAATTTCCCTGGAGCCTATCAGCCTATGCAAATAGGAGCTGAAGAAGAGAGGGGAATCTTAAAACAAATATTCTCCACAATTTTCTTTTCTCAGCACTTTTGTACGGTCACACCTGACTGTGATTTAAGCCGTTTATCTGCGCCTAATAGTCAGGATCATCCAAGTCCTCATCACTGTCCTCTATGTGCCATATAGGGATGAAAAATTTGGTGTCCATCACTAAGAATGAAAACAATGAAGAGGTCTCAATTGCACTACATGTTTCCCCTTAACATTTATGTGTGCATACTAAGGCATATGCTGACATATAATGTAATAGGATAATATTGTTTTTTTCCACTCAAACATCTTCCTACTATGCTAACATCTGCCCTTCCCCTCATGGTCATTTCTACCCTTTAACATATCAACCGCACGGTTGAGCATGTTTTTGTAAAATTCTGGCACAATGGATTTAAAAATTTTTGATATTTAATATCATGTTTCATTTAAAAAATTTTTTGATATTTAATATCATATTCCTATTCTTTAAGATCTATCTGAAAAACAATGGTTTATCCCTCCTGCTTTATGCCCTAATCTTTCAGGAGTGATTTGTGGTGCTGCCTCTGTTGTCAGTTAGGGAAAGTATGCTGCTCCACCGTTTCAAATTTTAAATCATCATTTTTTTCTTCTCAAGGTGGTTGATTACATTAAAGGGTTAAGGTGGTTGATTACAGCGCTTTGAAAAACTCACGTTAAATACTGCCTAGCATCAACCAAAGTTAGCAACAGTCTCCCAGACGCAGGTGCGCAGGCGCAGCATGCAACGTGGGTTTGTTTTGTGTCAGTGAAAACATGGCAGGAGGCACTGTCAACGCTCCGGAGATTTTTCAACAGTATAAATTTTCATACCGTTTCATCTCTAGTGCGATTAGAACACTAGATTGGAAAATTCAAGCTAATTTTAGCTTTGAGGAAACAGCGATTTAACGTTAAAAATATAGCAAATGCTAACTGAAAACTATGAGAAGCTTAATAACTCTAATGAAAACATAAACCAAAAATTTGCTTTTCTGAAACATTAAGGGAACCCAGGCCAGCACCTACTTACTTTAACAATTAGCCTACTGTTGCCAAATCAGATCAGCATCCAGACGCAGGCGGATTCCGCCAATGATAACTAGAAGATAGGCCTACGACCAGCTTACATATACAGCTAAAATCAATGTCGTTCGTGCATGTTTCAGTGTAAGCGGAATTATATGTAGACTCAAAATACATGCCGAAATGTTTCCAAACCTATCGAACACCTACTTTTGTATTTCGGTCAATGCCTTCCAGTAGATAAAAACGCTTTCTTTGCCTTGTGTTAGCAAACTATAAAAAGAAAATGTCTGATTTTAGCGTTATATTAAAACATCTACCAACAAGCGACTAGCATCAGTATTAAAACTAAAGTTTTTAAACTTACCTTTTTTTTTCCAAATCTCCCGGACCGCTCAACAATTTGTCAGCTACCAAACGATACTTGGCAAACTCTCGTCCTGTACGAGATTCTCTGGTTATCAAGGCGACTGTACGCACCACGCAAAGCTTTTCCTTTGCGTCCTAAAGTCCTACCGACTTCACATTAGCTACCTAGCTGTTCATACCTCTCTGCTACACTGTAAATAGATGCATCGATAGCGGTAACATTTTGAAAGAACCTCACAAAAATCAGCTTCCTCGATCTCGTAACGTTAGCTGAAACTACCAAGTCTGAACAGCGCCATTAGTCGTCAGCTTGGATAGTCATTCCTCATAGTAATGTCAACATGCGAAAATGTTTTCCTTTCCAAATGTGGTCTCCATGGGGGAACTGCAGTATCTGAAAGTGGGGAGTTTATCTTTTTGTAACCATTCATAAAATAAATACAGCGTTGTTGACCATATGCTTTGATTACTGAACATTATCTAAGTTCTGTGGAATGCAGTTCGAACGTAATGTTGGTTACCTACGGGTATAAATATTTCCAAGAGAAAGTGCACAGAGGTCTCATTTCAGTGCTTTAAATAAAGGAAATAACGAACGTTAGCAAAATGTGCTCTTAGAGTACTGACAGAAGTACATTTCATTTGATCTTGTTTCCCTTTTTATATTTGATGTGAATTGACAGGTGCTGCAGTGTGAAATGACTTTGGTAATTAAGTGAACTGTGCCATATCGAATGAAACAGCTAAAGGATTCCTCCCTGCAGCTTCACAGATGCACATTAGCCTATCAACTAGGAGAGTCCTTAGTAGTGAAACGAGTTCAAGTTCGAATTGAAACGGAAATAATGTCCCTTCTTTCCTTAGTTATTACACAGTTTCATTGGTTTCTTTCGACTCTATCAGTTTTACCATAAATTACGTTATTTTGTCAACAACCTGGCAACCTTGTTCTCCATTCCAAAGCGATTTGCCCTAGGAGGAATGGCAATTTATGCACGGTACGGAGCAGTAAATGCTTTCCCCCTGGCTCTAGAAATGTCGTGTCCTCCCGAACTGAATGTAGTTGAATCTGTTAAATCAGTTATGTATATATGTTTATACGTAGTCGTTGGGGCTTATGGCTGGTTGTTTGGATTCTGTTCCATTAGATATTTTTGGAAGTTTTGGTGAATGCGCGTCTTAAAAATATGTCTGGAGAGAAACACTACCAGTTTCATAATCCATATTACTCGTAGTTCTGCATTTATGAGCATAGGTGTTGTGGAATTGATATATTTATTCTCATTACACATCGGGTTATCAAATGTAGTTTGTCGTGAATTTAAAATATGAATATTCAAAACACGTGGAACGTTTTATAAGAAAATAAAGGTTCCCACACGGGTCGATTATGAAAAGCGTCAACAATCAGTGCTGTGACAACTATTGGGCAGTACACGCATGCAGGAGGGGCGCAGCGGATACGGTAACAAATATTGCTGCATTCTTACCAGTGATATTAGCTGCACTGCTTAAACAGCTGAACCGAGGTATTGTCATAGCTGTGTACATATAGCTAGACAGTACTGGTTAGCGTGCTGATAAAAATGCTAGCTAGATAGGTAAATGCCAGCTAAGTAGGTAGATATGCAATTATTTTGCTATGCAAGCTAGCTAACAAGCTGTGTCAATCGTGGCATCTCCTAGCAGTAATAGCACGGCTGTAGCTAGTAAGCTCAAGACATCGATCGAATAGACATTTAATATATTCATAGTGGTTGAGGCAAATTACTAGCTAGCCAGCGAGGAAATCTTACTAGCAGCACGATATTTCGTGTGGCCGTGACGATTTTGTTTATTGTTTTCCATTCATTTTGCCATGTAAGGTAGCTAATGATACACACGAAACAATACCCTGACCCTCTCATCTTGCTGTCCTTTCCCCAGATCAAACAGCTCTGTAAAATGAACTTTTTACGTAACCGACTGGTCGTATTGGGCCTGGTGCTGTTAGCTACTGTGCTGCTGTACCTGCTGCTACCGGCTATCAGACAGGGCAGCATGGAACCGTCCCTGGAGGTTCAGAGGATGGGACTATCTGCGGCATCTCCTGCGCCGCCTCCAACCATCAACGTTACAGTTCGTACAGGACAGCTTCCCGGTGATCCCCCATTGTTCTTCAGGGAGGCCTTGCCTATTGACGGCGCGGGAAGACAGATACTGCCAAGGTGCGGTGATGTAAGAGTCTGTTAAATCAGTACAAATCTTCATGCTCAAGACGTTTGCTAACATGTAGTTTTGTGTTAAACATGCCATTGGAATGGTTCTCAAACCCCCTTTTTAACTGAAAATTAAGAGTGACCTGTGGAATTACTAAATGAGCAAACAAATGCCTGCATTTTTTGAGGGGTATCCCTGTACAGGTATGGAATGGACAGCTCTAGAGGTGAGGTCTGTAAGTACTGATATGATTTTCCTTATCCAGACTGCAGGTGGTTCTTCTGCATGGCCAGGCATTCACCTCCAAAACCTGGGAAGACTTGGGGACGCTGGCTCTGCTGGCCACTAATGGATATCAGGCCCTGGCACTTGACCTGCCAGGTGGGAGCAGTGTATCCCAGGGTCACGGTTCAGTCTGTCTTGCCTCTCTACTGCCCACAGGTCATGTACACTCCAGCAGCCTGTATGGTGTGATGGTCCCATGCTGGCAAAATAGCTGGTGTTGGATTGAACTGTCAGACTCTTGGTAGGACAAATTACTGGCTGAAAGTCAGATGTTCTACAACTTATTGAGTAAATAATATGGACAGACATGAGCTGAAACCATTGTACATTAGTCGCTAACAGTATTTCCAAATATTGCATCTTCACAACAGGAAAGAGGAGGGTAGATGGAAACACAGCACCTAAATACAGTGATTTATCTCTGCTCAGTTACTGAGAGTAAATGGGAGTATGAGACCTGTTATGTATTCTCTACATGGTGACAAGAGAGAAGATATCTCTCTGTTCATTTCTATGTTTTGTGTGACTTTTCAGGGTTTGGGAACTCTCCAGACTCGGATGCAGTGAAGACAGACCAGAACCGGGTGGACCTGCTGCTGCGATTTTTGGAGGCACTGGGGGTTCGTGCGCCTGTCCTGCTCAGCCCCTCCATGAGTGGCCACTTCTCTCTACCTCTGCTGATGAAACATGACTCCCAGCTGCGCGGCTTCATCCCCATCGCCCCCGTGGGCACCAGGACCTACACAGCCCAGCAGTACCAGAGCATCCAGGTGAGGCCAGAAACATGTGTCTGTGTGAGTGAGTGAGAGTGTATAAGTGAACTTTGCTCCTTTTATGTTGGATGCCAAAGTTGCAGAAACAGCTGGACTCGACCCTAGTCCCAAACTGGCTTATCTTAAATCGGCTTTACACCCAGTCTCAGATTAGCATTAATCAGGGTTTGCTACTATCTGTTACTGTATGCAGAATGGAGAACTAGTGAGTCTGTCCTGTGTAATTATATGTGGTAGCATTTTTCAATGTAACTTATGTTCTGTAAGTTACCCTTAATGAGGATGTCTGCCAAGTGAATGAATTATTATTGTACATTGGACTCAGACCTACAACAGATGTGACAGAAATTAATTGCAACCATTCATGTTTACCTTGCAAACTGTTTGGTAAGAATAAGAACAGATTCAGTAAGATTTTCTTCTACAAAATAAAATATATACAGGAGGTGGACAAAATAATGGAAACACCAAATGAAAAAGGACTGATATTTAGAATTAACCAAATCACAATTTAAAAGGACACTATGCATGCATTTCATATTAATGTCAGTACTAATTACCAATATGTTATAAGAGATGTCTTTAAATCAGAAACACATTGGCAATTGGGCATAACAGCAGTGCCCAAGCATGGGAATCAAACCAGCAACCTTTCGGTTATGAACCCTGCTCCTTACCACTATGCTACACTGCCACCCCCATTAAGGCTATTCTGAAGGCAAAGGGTGGGCCAGCTCCTTATTAATTAAAAAAATATTCACATATTTGGCATTTCCAATAATTTGTCTACCCCCTATATATATATATATATAATCTAAGTACTCTAGTATCCAGCTTCTACGTGTAAACTAAGTGTTGTTCTGACACAAGCATTTTGTCTTCTCCCTCGAAAAAGACTCCAACTCTAATTGTGTACGGAGAGCAAGACACAAACCTGGGGGCCCAGTCCTATAAGAACCTGAGTCAGCTCCCGCGACACTCGACTGTGCGTCTTGCTGGGGCGCGGCATGCCTGCTACATGGACAAACCCCGGGAGTTCCACCTGGCATTGCTGGACTTCCTGAGCAAACTGGAGTGAGCAGAGGCTGGGGGGGCTACTGAGGACTAAGGAGGTGTGGAGGGTAGGGGTGGGGTTATGAACCTTGGGCAGGGTGGTTGTTGGTTTGAGGATGAAGTAGTGGGATTGATTAGGTCTCTGCTATACCTGTGAATTTCAAATGCTGCCTTGGGCTGCTGTGTTAACTGTGACTCATGTAACAGAGACTTAAAAAAGGAATTGTTCCTGGAAGAAAAAAGAGTTCTCTTCAGTCTTCCCAGTGTCTGGGAGGGGCAACAAATCGCTGTTAAACTCCCACCATACAGGGAGTTATGCTGAAGTCTTTATTTGTGTTTTTATGTTTTTATTCTGCTTAACAGGTTCCCTTGCAGTGTTAACAAAATTACTGCAGGATTCATTAATTCATGGCTAAAGAACACTATGTAAATTCTCTTCATAATTACAAGCTACATGTGTAGTACAGTGTTAGGTGTGGCAGTAAAAGGCATTTTACTCTCAAATCTCTTATTTTTCACCTTTTAAAGGATGTTACATATTTGCTGAACATGAATGGATGCTTCACTGAATTAGTCCTCACTAATATGGTTACAATTCTGTTACCACTATTTATTTTAATTTAATCGTCTGTATTTATTTTCTTTGATCCTATGTATTATAGGAGTTTAACTGTATATGGCTTTGCTATTATAACATATATTTGTTTTGATTTTCAAATTTCATAATTGAGTTTTAGGTTTTTTGTAAATTCAGATTATAAATGGAAAAATATGAGTAGACACTCAAGTTTGCAGTTCATAGTGAATGACGCCATAAGGTACAGCAAACAGTCGACACCTCTTTAGGCAGTAGTCTTTCATCTGAAATCTCATTTTAAATTGCATTAATGAAAAGTTGCAGAAATCATATTCATCAGTAAGGAATATCTCCGGTGTTTCTGGGTGTTTCCATGGTTCCAATAAATACAAAATGATGTGGTTTGTGGATTTTTTTTAGTAAAATGAAACTGGAATTTGCCATTTCTTACTTGTTGACATGGATTTTAAAATTAAAAGGGATGTTGTCACAGCACTGAAAACAATGGTTATATGATGAAATTCATTTCTGACACCAAGTGGAGGGGTAAATTTGATCTGAGTCAATAATTATCTTAGTCGTAATCATCTAATCAGTTGTGCACTGAATATATTAGTTGAGACATAAAACTTCTGTTGGAAGGTTATGATTTCTGTGGGAAGTTTAAAGTCTTTGTAACAGACCCGGGGGTTTCCTGGGGGCTTGATAGCTGTCAGCTGCACCTGGAACATCTGATTCTGTTTCACATCCTATCAATGGCTCAGTTGAGGAATAAGTAAATAATGTATATCGGAGCTGAAGCTCTGACGGAAAAACCAAGGACCTTCAGTGGCTCTAAAGCTGACTTCTGCTCAGTATCGGTTGGGTGTATTCTCTGAAATGTTAATACACGCCTCAGTTAACACGATCTGTAAGTGGCTTTGGTACGACGTTTAACTGAGCGTGCGCCTACAGTGCCACATGCTGAGTGCATCGATATGTCCTAAATCGACTATGCGACCTTGTGCGTTAGCACAGCGATCAGAGAAGGGAAGGGAAGCTAGCCAAACAAGTTGGCCAAGAGGGTAACGTAGAAGGTACGCTAGCTTGCTGAGTCAACATATGAGCCCAAAATGTACTATTACTGTGTTGCAGTTTCATTTGTTTTGTGCGCAGTTGTCCTTACTGGCAAGTGGATTTAGTTCCGCTAAAATGGATCAGCTGTAGGCTACATGTAATACAGTTGCGCGCAGGCTAGCGGTCTCGGTTTCTTTCTCGGGAAGTTTTGTTTGGTAAAAGGTCACTATGCTTTGTTTCATAAATCAAGACACCATCACGTTTTATCGGCTGCAGATTGATATGCAGTGCAATGCAGTTAGCTGACTTGTTATATATGACAGTATTTTTGGTTATACAACCAACAGCAGCAATATCATAACAGGAGTCGGTCTTACCATGCGCGAAATCGCTAAAAGGCTATAAATTCACGAGCGTGGTTGGCATTTGGTCTGTGTAGGTTGCCAGATGGCTACATGGATTTGTGTTTGTAGCGTCCAATAATTGTAATAAGCGTTTCATGAATTGGACCACGTCCGTTCAGACTGTTGTGGATAAAGAACAGCGTTTGGCATTCTCCAGGTTATTAATGTTCGGATTTAGTTGGTGTTCTTATGCCATATCCTCTGTACCACGCAAACAGGTGATCTGAGGCTCTGTGACAGAGCCTAGCTCCGTGTATTGTAACATGTTTGAAGAACAAGTGTCAGATTCACACGTGGATCTATTTAACGAGGAGGTCTTCGATGACCATTGGCGAGTTTGTGACAGAACATAACTGACAAATACTTCCAGTGTTAAAATAAACTAATTCCTGAAAGGCACTAGTTGGAAGCACGTCAGCAGATACAGGCCTATAGTAAACTGCAGTTAAACCTAAAGCCGTAATCCAATTTATGAAAGTGGAAATGAAATGAAATCAAAACTTTAGTCTTTTGCATTATTGATGGATTGATATTGGTCTAAATTTAAGCTGAAGCATTCTCTGTTGGTAAAGCGGAGGACAGATAACTTGTTCTTGAACTGTATAGTGCTTGAGTAAATCATTAACCATCTTAGTCGGACAGTCCGCTCCTCGAAGTAGCTTGGCTAGCCAGGCGTCATTTGTGTGACCATCGAATTCGCTCTACAGTGTAGAGGATTCACTCTCTCTTGCAGCGAGGAGGACACACGCCATGCTGCCAGAGAAGGACGGGCCAAGCGGTATGGGCGGCGGAGGTCAGGGCGGTGTTGGGCCGGCTGAGCACCCCTCCGTCTCCCTTTTCAGGGAATATCTGCGCCTGAAGACGGTACACCCTGAACCTGACTACGGTATGTAACTCCGGAGGTGCGGAAGGAGACCTGTTTGCTCATTAGGGTACAGTACTTCATTAGAGTTCGCTTGTTTGGAGTGGAGGTGTGGAAACCTGAATCCGATGAAAGGCACAGTGTTGACATTCTGTAACGTAACGGAAATGGTGAAATCTTATTTCTCAGACGTTGTAAGTCCTTGATCTTATTAGAGTTAGTTCAGATATGTTAACATTACACACATACATATACATTGATTAAATACAGGTTTATTGAACTTCTTGTTTTTTCAGCCATGCAATTTGCTGTGCAGTGGAGTGGCAGGGCATGACCACATTTCACACTCTGTGTGTGGGTGCCTGCGGGAGTGCGTTTGTGTGCGTGTGAGAATGTGCGAGAGTATGTCTTTTTGAGTAAGTGTGCATGTGTACATACATACATACATACAGACAGGTGACAAATTAAAGGAAAACCCTGAATAAATGAGTGGAGAAACATAACGAATGCAGATGCTTCCACACAGGTGTACTGCATGGTACAATTATGCAATTAACATCCAGTCATGCTCTGTGCCATGTATAAAAATGCTGAGCAGGCCTCAGGCTGTGGGGGGGCATTTTGTTGGCATGGTTTGAGTCCACTTGTCCCCTTAGAGGGAAGGGTCACTGCAAATCAATACAAAGTTGTTCTGAGTGATCACCTTTATCCTATGATGAAACATTTCTATCCTGATGGGAGTGGTCTCTTCCAGGATGACAATGCCCCTATCCATAGGGCACGAGGGGTCACGGAATGGTTTGATGGAGTATGAAAATGATGTGAATCATATGCTATGGCCTCATATGCTATGGGAGATTTTGGACTGACGTGTTAGACAGCGCTTTCCACCACCATTATCAAAACACCAAATGAGGGAATATCTTTTGGAAGAATGGTGTTCCATCCCTCCAGTAGAGTTCCAGAGACTTGCAGAATCTATGCCAAGGCACATTGAAGCTGTTCTGGTGGTTCCTGGTGGTCCACACCTTACTAAGACACTTTATGTTGGTTTTTCCTTTAATTTGTCACCCATCTGTATATGCTCATTTTTGTGCACTTGATTGTGTGCACACACAGGTTCCAATGAACTGTAGAAAGTGAGTTGTGTTTATTGCTGTCTGAGTGTAATTCCCACCTTTGACCCTGAGAAACACAGTATTGCAAAACCTGTGAGGTAATGGGTCACTGATAAAGCAAACACGGGTATAAAAAAAATAGCTGTGTAATAATTGACCTGTCAGGTTATCTTTTAAAATAATTTACAATGGGTTGCAGGAATTTAGGAAACTGTTAAGGTAAAAGAAAGGTAAAAGAAAATTTGGCAATGTTGTGAAAGGAAACAGTTAGAATTTAAGTGAATTGAGACTGAAGTGAGACGATGAGAGCTGAGATTAAAAGAATGTTTGACCAGTGTGGCACTAAATGGAATTGTAGGAAGGTTTAAAAAATGGGCATGGAACCAACAGGTTGCAAGTTTCTAATCTGGGGTGTGGCACTACCCTTGTACCTATGAACAATGTACTGCTAATATCCAGGAGTGATAGGTAAGGCATAAGAAATATTATTAGCATAAGGTTACCTGGAGAAGGGAATATGTACAGAAAATGTACAGTAATGATAAAATAAAGGTAGCAATCTTTCAGTGTGTATGTTTATGTGTGCGTGAGAGTGGTATGCTTGGCTATGAATGAATCTGTTCAGTGTGGGGTGAAGCCTCTCAGCCCATAGTGTGTGTACTGTGTGGTCCTGCCCCTCATGCTGCATTACATTATAGGTTTGCTTGACACCTGCCCTAAATTATGTATTGTGCATTTATACAGCTGCATACTAACTGCAGGAATTCAGGGCAAGTATCTTGCACATGGGTAAAACAGTAATGAATGTTCCCACTGGGTAATCAAACCTGTAGCCTTCTGGTAACCAAGTTCCTAAATAATGTCAAATTGTTGGTCTGTCCTGCCTGGCACAGGCTCCTGCCTGTATAAAAGCACGCTGTCCATCTGGTTTCTGAAACTCAGGATTATGAGGTGCTTCAGACTGCCTGGAACCTTCAGGCTAACGGCACAGCACCTGCAGGGCTTAATACTTCCTGCCTCAACACAGTTGTCACCTGATCAGGTGCTGAAGTTCTGCCATGCCCCCTGGTCCGTTTGTTGTTCTCAGAGTGATGACCACTGGTTTGTGTGTCTGCAGATGCTGCTCTGAGGTTCCTGGACAGGATGGCACTTGAGCTGGGGCTTCCCATGAAGAAAGTGGAGGTACTGTACGGGGTCTGAATAGATCCTTACAGCCTGTGACAGAGTGCTGTCACTATGGTTGAGTATGTGCTCTGACTGCCATACCAACGAGCCTGGCTCTTTGGCGTTGCAGTCAAGCTGCAGGTTTGATATCCTGTAGACCCGGGTTTGAGGCTGGGTGGGGTGACTGCGCTCTCCCTTCGCTACACAGCCCCACAGACACGCTGTACCACACCCCTACACAGACCCACTCACCCGCTCTAACACAACCCCATACAGATTTCTCTACTATTGTCCCTCAGGTGTGCCCTGGAAGAACGGTGGCTATCATGACATGGACAGGTACCAACCCTGCTCTGAAGTCAATCCTGCTCAACTCTCACACGGATGTGGTTCCTGTTTTCCAGGTAAGCCTCCTTCCTGTGACAGCGCATCATGCTTTGGCCCTTCCTCCTCAGCTATTGAGTTTATGGCCACACCCCCTTGGAGCTGTTATTTTACAATGTAAGTATAACAAGCTCATCATTTTTGTATAGTAGCCCCTTCAAGGTCTTTGGACCCTCCCTCACAACCCAACATTGTCTAACACCACAGTGTCAGACTCTTCCCATTGCAACTCTGCCCTGAATCTCACCCCTTCCATCTCACAGTGTTCCCACTGTCTGCCTCCTCCCCTTGCACCTTGTTCTGGCTCCTCCTCAGAAGGTACAGAAGAGTGAATGCTGAGTTCTTCTTCCTCTCTCTGCCACTCAGGAAAGCTGGAAGTACGATGCTTTTGCTGCCATCAAGGATGCCGAGGGGAACATTTACGGCAGGGGCACTCAGGACATGAAGTCTGTCACGATCCAGTGAGTGTAAAGTCACATCCCATTTTCTGTGATAAGGGCACCTTAGGGGATGCCTGATTCCTTTTGTACAGGGGCATTTCATATCATGTTTGTCAGTGGTACAATGGTAAAGTTACCCATTGGCCCAACAGCTTTTTCTTCATGTAGAGAATTACCACTCCCTCTGCATCTGCATATACCCTCTCCTCCACTTTGCAAGTTACACTGTGTGTGGCATTGAGACGTGTGTGAGAGTTGGAGCCGTGAAGTGTGTGTATGTATGTGTGTCTGAGAGAGAGAGCGAGAAAGAGGGTAGGAGCACTGAGTTTTGTGTTTCTGCTCTTCCCCAGGTATATTGAAGCCATCCGCAGACTGAAAGCAGAGGGCAGAAAGCTGGCACGGACTGTGCACTTGATGTTTGTTCCAGGTAAGAGTTTACTTTGTTTCCTCAGAATGCAAAGGCTTGCTGACCGTTACCCGCGTATCAGCATGAAACCTCTCTCGGAGAGCTGTATACCGACAACTGTTCGGCTGTACCAGATCATAGAACATTGAATATGGCAGTGAATAATTGCTAAACCACAAAGAGTAGATTCTGTGTGCAGTGTTCTGAAGCTTCTGTTCTTTGTGTGTTGTTTTTAGATGAGGAGGTTGGAGGTCACAAAGGGATGGAGATGTTTGTGAAGCACCCTGAGTTTCAGGCTCTGAACATTGCCTTTGCATTGGATGAAGGTAAGCTCTCAGAACAGTGGTTTTGCAATGGATGAAGGCTGGCTCTCAGAACATTGGCTTTGCAGTCGGTGAGGGTTATCTTCATGTTCTGCTGTGTCCTTGCAGGTTTGGCTAACCCAGCAGAATCCTTTACTGTGTTTTATGGAGAGAGATGTCCATGGTGTGAGTACTGTGTATTATGGAGTGATGCTTACTGCAGCTCAGTGTCCTCATGTAACTGCTCTACCACCTCTGATAGTCCCAGCACACAGAATCACCTGTTCAAGCACACACACACACACACACACACACACACACACACACACACACACACACTCTCTCATGCTGTGCCTGTTCTGTATATCTCCTTCAGGGATTACAGTACGCTGTCCTGGCAGTCCAGGACATGGTTCCAGGTTTGTGGAGAACACGGCTGCAGAAAAGCTGGTAAGTCTCTGTGCAGGGCGGGGTGGGTAGTGGTGGTGGAGGCCTCTTCTTGCATGCTAGACTCATCTCAATTGCACTCATTTCTGTATCTTTGTCTACTTCCAGCGCAATGTCATCAACTCCTTTCTGGATTTCAGAGAGAAGGAGAAAAAGCGGTGAGTTGCTGCTGGAACCCCCAGCATTGCACTGTAGAGTGGGAAAGGAATGGAAGAGTTGTGCAGTGTGTGGTGTACTGAGGGCGAATGCTTGTCCTCAGTCTTAATCCATTGCACAGCTTTTTCAGTTCTGCTTTCTGTGGGAAATCTTTGATCATGGACGGCAGTTTGTAGCCAAAGTGGCAGGCATTAACATGGGCAGGCATTAATGTGGTTCTGCGTGAACACAGTCAGGCGTTAACATGGGGTGTTAGTGCAGCTTTCAGTTAGGGAATGTTTCCATAGCTTTGAAGCATTCAGATGTTTTGCATATAGACATACAAGCACAGCACAGGATTCTATTTAATTGAAATTCATTGTCACAGAACATTATCCAATGAATATTACTGATGTAATGGTATGAATGAGTTTTTATATAATGCCAGCCCAAGTTGTTTAGCCTGCACCCACATTCATGCGGTGGCTAATGATGGCTAGCCAGCTATCTGCTATAGGTATGCTTCAGACATACAGTATACTGCATGATGAATGATATTTACCTTGCAATGTAACACAATGACAACAAATATGAAAATGTGTGATATTACTGATAATATGATGATATGATCTTTAACAGTGTTATATCACAGCTAAGGATTGTTTGAACCCTGATAATACAGTAATATGGGTTTATCTGGCACCCACTCTAGGCTAAACACCAGTGAGTGCCTTACACTGGGTGATGTCACCACTGTCAACATGACCATGGTGAAAGGGGGTGTGGCCTACAATGTGATCCCCGCAGAAATGGACGTCAGCTTTGACATGCGGATACCACCCACAGTCAACCTTCAGGTGTGTCGCCCCCGCCCCCCTGCAGATCAGCACATGACAAATGACACCTTTTTCAGAATTTATAAATATCTGATTCATCTCTCTCCCTTTCTCTGAATCTGTATTTCTGTCTCTCCCTCCCTGTCTACTGTACTTTCTTGTCTCTTTTCTCTTTCCCTCTCTATTTTTCTGTTTGTCTTTCTCTTAATCTGCCTCTCCCTCCTTTTCTCTGTCTCTCTATCTCTCCCTCTTTATCAGGAGTTTGAAGACCAGATCCAGCGCTGGTGTAAAGAGGCAGGTGAAGGCATTACATATGAGTTTGCCCAGGTCAGTATTCCATGGTGCTGCAGGATAGAAACTTGATTGCTGTTGTTCTTGTACTCTGTGTGTCTGCTTTGTTCACTCTCAGTTTCATCATTTGTTGGTGAAACTTTAAAATTCTGTTAACAGACCAAATGTACCATTAGATGCTTTGCTAATTTGTTCTGTGTGGAGCTTTGCAGCCCATTCTACATCTGTGTTTTTCTCTCAGAAACATGAGAACCAGGATGTGACATCCACAGCAGACAGCGACCCCTGGTGGAATACCTTCAGCACAACATGCAAAACCATGTGAGTGTGGTTTAAGCACAATGACCTGTTTGTCCATGCAAACACATTGCCCACTTAATTGGTTTATTCATGACAAAGCAGCTTGATTATATAGAATCTTCATTATTATAAAGTACTCTTTATTCTGAAGTCCTGTTTAATTAGTAAGTTAGTTTATGCAAAGCACTGTTCCTTTAATTAGTTTGTTTATTTCAAAGCACTGTTCAAATAATTCATTTTGATTCATCGGTTTGGTTATTCAGTTGCACTTTTTCATTATTTTTGGAATTCTAGGCCTAGGGTACTCTTCTGATTATTCTGTATATTTATTCCAGCATACTGTTTAATTAATCATTTCAGTTGTTTCAATACACAATTTCATTAATCAGTTCAGTTATTTAAGCACACTATGTGGTTCATAAATTGTTATTTCAGTGCACTACTTGATTAATGACTTCAGCTATTCCAGCACACTGGTCAAGTATTCATTTCAGTAGACGCAAAAAGTAGCTGAATTGCAGGAAACATTGATTGATTGTACAGTGTCTTTATCGATTTTGTTTCTTGCTTTTGTGTCTTGCTCTTAAAGAAATACTTGTCACTTGTCCTTTTGTGTGTCACCCTCAGGAACATGAATCTGCAAAAGGAAATTTTCCCTGCTGCCACTGACAGTCGATTTATCCGAGCCGTGAGTTTTCATAATGCCATACAGGACATGTATACTTCGCAGTGGGAAATTACTTAAAGTAATCACGTCCATAGCTTAGAGGTGGGTCATTATGAGTCAGGTAGGTGATGGAAGCAGTGGTTATCTACACTGGCTATAGAATGGTTGAAATGGGAGTCATCTCCAAAGTCCATCATGAAGCTGTGTCCCAGTGC
This sequence comes from Megalops atlanticus, assembly GCA_019176425.1. NCBI lineage: Eukaryota > Metazoa > Chordata > Actinopteri > Elopiformes > Megalopidae > Megalops > Megalops atlanticus. The sequence continues at coordinate 18,646,911 of CM032879.1, forward strand.
TTTCACCACATTTACAGTCCAAATTTGCAGTTTCATTTTAACCTTTCCCAGTCCAGGAGGCATTGTGACATGAGGTTTACCACAATGCCAGAACAAATGCTTTACAGTGGTTAAGCATTACATGATATTGCTGGGGTTGTAATATTTCATGGTTAATTTATTTTCAATGTTCATGTTAATACTATTGCTTATATTACCATTTCAGTACAATGAGTGAAAGTTGTAAGTAGTGTAAAAAAACATTTTCCCACAGTGTGTCTGTTATATTTTTAAAAGAGGAACACAGGTTCTTTAGAAAACATTTTTGTAATGTTTATAATAATGTTTGTCATATTCTCAAGTGATTTGAGGTCTGGATGATATGCAGTGCCAAGATAGCATGTGTTTGATAAGACCACCTCCTGCAATGATGACCTTTTCTCTCTAAGAAGTGCAGTCCTCTCTGAAGTAAAATCCTCCCCATCTTAAACAGTTTCACCCACAGGAAGTGATGTACATCTTGTTACACAGGTTGGCCTCCCCGCCATTGGCTTCTCCCCAATGAACCACACCCCCATCCTTCTACACGACCACAATGAGTTCCTGAACGAGCAGATCTTCCTGCGTGGCATCCAGGTGTACCAGGAACTGGTGCCGGCACTGGCCAGTGTGCCCCCCCTGCCAGGAGAATCTTAGCTTTCCTTGGCCCCACTTCATAAACACAGCTTTGTCTTTGGGCATCTCCCTCTGTCCTTCTCTCTCTTTGTCTGTCAGTCCAATTCACTTCACGTCATTGACATGAAGTACATTTTATAAATTTACCAAAGCTTATTACATAATACAAGAAAGAGAAACAAATGACAACTGTAAATCTAGACCAATAAATATGTAAAGATGTAACACTAAAATGATAAAGTTACAGTCATCAACTCTGTAAGCTTTGAGAATAATATATATTGTGTCTAATAATTTTTATGTTAGTCAGATAGTTACTGACTGTCCCTCGGGCTATTGTAGGCTGAGATGTATTGCACTAGTGGGGTGGTAGGTCCCCCCGTGAGCAGGACCTGCAGTTTTTCATCATTTTTCTTCAAGATTGAATTAGGAAAAAGTTCAATAGTTTTACTAAAAATATATATATGTTTTCGAAATATATGAGGAAGTGCACCTCTGTCTCTACATGTTTTGTTTCAAATTGACCACATATGCAATCATGATTTCATTTTTACTGCCCTGAGTAGATCCCACACTTGACATTCACATTTGAAATATTAGACAACATGGAATGGAGTTTTTTTTATCTCAGTGGCCTTTTTCTTTTAATTCAATGACTGCCTAACCAAAGATTCTTCAAACGCTGTTTTCAGTTCAAGTTAATCGTACCTTGGTGTATGTTCCAGTGAAATGTTTCCTGGAGTAAAGCAGTCCTGAGATGTTGGATTTTTAAATTTTTATCTTTTTAAATTTACTGCCAAAGCCCGGTTCTGGTAGTATTGCTCCAGGATCTGTTGTTATCCAATGAACAGGGGTTACAACAGGACCAGGTTGTCTGCATCATATTTGGCATTGTTTCATTTTTCACAGATAAGAATTGAACAGTGCCCTCTGATCATGCCATTAAGAATGTACAGGACCATGGCTTGACAGAGATGAACTAACTCTTAGCATTTTTGTTTATTGTGTGGTCAAGGTGGTTTCTCTGTATTGTAGTTGGTATAAGGTACTTATCCAAATATATGACTACTATCAACAACCTATATCAACAGCCTTTTGGGTTGATAGAGTCCGACTCTATGACTGTCCTAGCATTAAAATATACACAGCATGTATCCCTGGGCTTGGAAATGGCTATTTCTGGGTGGAGGTTTGGGAAATAATCTGCATCATAATATGGAAATACAGCAGGGGAGGGGTATAGGCCTCATTAAAATATATAGTGCTGTTACACCCCTATAGTTACAGCCTTATAGCTGTACCCCTATTGGCTGTAAGCCACACAGTATGTGTGTTGGGCCATGTGTTATTGGGGGAGATGTGGGCTCCTTGGTCTTCGTACCACTCTATGATGCTGTCCGAGTCCCTGCTGTGCTTCACTGTTCTGAGTTTAATGGATAGTAATATTACTTGTGGACTGAGGGACAGTGAGTACGCACATCTGCAAGGATATACTCTTTTTAAAATTAAGACTAAGAATTATGATGTCTTTACAATTTACATTTTGTATAAAATATGGATGTATGTTCTTTTGTCAAAAGGCTCAGAAGTACAAACCATGCATATTCTATGTGATTATTAAGAGATCTTATCCTTAACATTAATTATTCAAAGTCTCTCTTTCCCACTCTAATTCTCCCACTCTGTCTCTCACGCTCACTCTCTTTCTCTCCCTGGCTTTCTAACGCAGTAACTCAGGACAAGGATACACTTCCAACACTTCATCCTCCCCAACAGCTGCCAGGATCAGGATCAGAGTATCCTCAGAGCAGTGTTTGCTGGGTTGCAAGCTGTGCTTCTCTGGCAGTCTGCATACACAAATATTCTGGTTTGTACTTCATCTTAGGTATCTGCTTGTTGATTGTTGTTTATCCAAGCACTTGAACCGGGTGTATCTCTCTTCATGAAGTCTTACCAAATGGAGGATTGTCAAAGATGTGTAGATGGCAGGGAACAAAGAGCTTCAGTCTCAACATTAAAACAGTGACATTTTCACACTTGTTTTTCAATCATCAGTGCTGAAAATAGCACAAATAGAACTTATAATTTTGTAATTGATTAAAATATGATTATTTCAAATGCATGCAGAGTAATACTTTAATCTGAATTTATGTAATTTAAATACAGCTGATTTGAATAAAACTTATACTTTTAAACCTGTGTAATGACCTGCATCTTTTCAAAAGAATGCTTCAGTTAGAGGTATGGAGAAAGTCATTTCTTAATACACCGCCAGGCCATAGTGAAGAGAGATCACACAAGCGTGACATCCAGGGTGCAGCAAACTTTTGGGGATCTCTGGGGGTCTTTAAACCCACTTGCTTGATTGACACTTTTAAGCCTTAGACCCTGAAAGCCTTAACAGCAAACTTTTTCTCGGGATCTCTGGTATTCATCGCTAAAAATTATTTGTCACTTGCAATTGTCACTAAAATATGTTATTTTAAGCAAATTTAATCCTGACAGACGCAGCCTGCGTCCATCTTCACATCCCTTCTTCTCTCATGTTGAATTGCTCACACGGAACCGGAGCTTTGTAGTATTCATCGCTTCTTCGATGCTAGTTGCTTGTCTATGCGACGAAGTGTTGGCGAGAAAAATAATTTTAAATTTACATCAAATTTAATCATAGTTACAATCTGCATACAGCTCTGCGTCCATCTCCACACCGATTACTCTTGTTTGAATTACTCATGAACCCGTCATTGCACAGATATGGAACACACATCACAGAAAAGAGCGGAACCGGAGCTTTGTAATGATGCTAATCAAATATTTGTACATACCGCAGTAATCACGTTATGAAGACAGATCAAACTTCTGCAAAGTAATATCTTTACTAATTTCTTCACCCATTTTTGCACTCCTGCTTCTCGGTTGAATAAGTCAAGAAGTCCCTATTGCTTATCAAAATAAACCGCAGAACTTACCCTTTCCGATGATACTAGTTGTTTCTCTGTGGATCAAAGCGTTGTCGAGTAATCCGGTTTTGAAATCACTGCAAATTTCTGCATTGTCTCCAACATAGGGCTGACATTACATCCCACTTTGTATGAAAACTAAACACAAAATAATGTATTTGCTTTTCATTGCAATGATTCAAAAGTTGTGGTCAAAAGACATGCGCAGGTATTCATAAAATAAACCACATTCTTCAACCAATGATTCAGTGACAAGACTTCAGTGAATATAACAATGACATTTATTTCCGTTTGGCATTAAGCGCATATTTTTTTCAAATTGGTAAGTCATGGAGTTTCCCACCATCATGGTTCTGATATTGCCAGATTCCAGACAATCTCCCCTACACAATTATGAAGTTTTGTATGTTTGTCTGACGTCTATGAAACACAATCCACACACACAATCCACACACTACATACAATTATTTATTTACTTATTTACTTATCCACCCCCCCTACCCCCACCCCCTGCCAAAAAACCTCCCGTATTTTGAAACCTAAATGTTGGCAGGTATGGGTAGAGGGGACCCCGATTGCCACCGGATATTTTGCACACCGGTGACATCACATTACCAAGTCCAGTGAGACCAGTTTTATTATATTGCATTTTTCCAAATCTCAGCTTGTGGACAGTTGTATATTTTTTGTTTCACCCTCAGATCTTGCAATTTGAGCTGGAGCTGGTTCTTAAAGAGAAACTGTTTGGGCTGGCTCTCTAAGGATAGCACTAGCTATATAAGGGGCGTGGTCATTTGTGGTCTGCATGTTCCATCTTTATGCAAGTTTATTTGATGCACTTTGTACTTTCTTTGAAGTTGCTCTGCATAACAGAATCTTCTAATTGATGTTGGGAATTTGTCTGGGCTTGGTCTTAAAGGAGTTGTTTGAGCTGGCGCTTAAAGGGATTCTTACCCCTAGCATGCTAAGAGACTGCTGATTAAGCACTGTGGAGAATTCAACAGGCGGGCAACACAAAACTATGAGACAATCCATGAGTATCACCTATTGTAACGGTCCCCAAGAAAGTTAGCTAGGCCAGGTCTTGTATAGACTGTAGGAGACTGAGATGAAGAGGAAGGATCCACCGCCGGACATCAGTGAGTCACTGGCCTTTTTAGGTCCTCTACAGCAACGACATACAAGTACCCCTGTTACTAGAGATTGTATTCTGCATAGGCAGCGATGTGTGGCAGTTCCTTGTTCTTCCCTTTGGATTTTGCAGTTTTCCCGCAGCCTGTGAGAGGTGGATGAGGAGAGTCCTGGCTGACATCCCCTACAGGGACGTCTGACCTGCCTGTATGACATCATCATGCATGGTGCCTATTTCTAATCTGTCCCACATACTTCCGCTCAGAGGAAACAATGTAATTGGGAATCAATTTCATTTTTCATACTTTTATTCAAGAAGCTTGATCAATACAATAAATGGTCCTGGAACCACTTGGACTAGAACTTGAACTCTTTTGTTTTTAACAATGAGATATGGTTCATACCATCACACAACCCCAGCACCATACAAGCTGCTAAAAGATAAAGTACAAAAATCATAATCCTGACAATATATTTACATTCATGAATCATTGGAATGCACCTGATAGTAACTTGGTTATGAATATGCAAAGCATAGCACCAACCACATCTAAAAAGGTTTTGATGTTTTTAAGCCATTTTCCTCAAGTAATCATCTGCAAAGTTGACAATGTGCTTCAGAGCTTTGAGCAATAGCTCATCAATGTTATTGTTCAAATCGATTTCCTCGCTGTAGTTCTTCACAGGAAGGATGCAGTTCATTGGTGTACCCAGCAAAGTACTGCACTTCTCCATCTATGGAGAAAAATAAAGAAGGAGTTAAAGTGATCCAGAGAAGCTATGCCTGTGAAATGCACTTTTTAAAATATCATTCAAAGGGTTTTAATTGAAAATGTCAGTTTCAATAGATGTGGGAAGTGAAAAATCACACTAAACTCTTCTTTTGGCAGATTTGCTATGCCCCCATGCCTTCACCCTTTTTAGAATCATTATTTGGATGTTTGGCTTGTGTCGTCATGTCCACCTCTGTAGTGCACAAGATTGCTGCTGAGAATGGTGCAACATGGCTGGTGTGGGGCTTGGAATGAGCCCCTTATCTGTGCTGGTGTTTACGTCTCAAAATTGTCAGATTGATTTTTTTTAGCGTGTTTTGAGGAATTCTGTATTTTTTAAAACATGTAACTCAGATAAAACGTATTGATCTGATGTTTTGGCTTTCTGTCCACTAGGTAGTAACTGGGGTAAAATGAACAAATATATTCTTTCAGCAACTGTTGACCAGTTGTTCAACACCAAAACTGTGATTCAGTCAAAAGGGGAAAGTTAAATGTAAATTCTGTGGTGCCAGATCCTGAAGGAGGGAGGGAGGCAGTGGATTAAGACATGGTGCATATGGGTCAGTTTTGTATTACTGTAGTACTCAGTCCAACAGCATTATAATTAAAGAAAGTACTTGAGGAATGCACATTTTCCAGCATTTGTGATTCTCTGTTGCGAAACATTATGGTAAATGGACAGATTAAGTCAGATAAATCAGAAATGTATCAAAGGCTATAATGCAGCTGATAATGAATTTGTACATACAACCTCAGCTGTCCCTGACCTAGGCCATCCCTGAGCTTACACAATGATATGGAGATATTTGGGAATATGACATCTGATTTATTCTGACCACAGAGATGTCTCAATAGGAGCTACTTTGTAATAGCTACTTTCACCGATGCTATTACAAACTTGTTCACTTAGCTCTCACTTAGTCAATCCAACAAAGTTGCTCTACTCTGAGACAGATTAAAAACTATTTGTAGGTTTTAATATAATTTTGATGAGAATGCCTTTTGCACAAGCTAGTGTTTATTCACTTATTTATTTATATGAAAACTTGCTAGTACACAGCCATTAAATGTTTTCATTCATTACTTCTCTAGCTATGGGTGCTTATATATGGGTAAATATCTCCAGTTATCTCCTGATATCTCTTACCTGCTGCTTTATGTATTGACTTTTGTACACCTTTCTCACATCTTTCTTCACCAGTTCACAAGCCATATCCACCCTGGTGAGTAGAACCACCTGGGGAATCCCTGTAAGTGATGGAAATCATTTTTCATATGCTTTACACTCAGACATTATTTACATTATGTATGCATTTGATGCAGATCAGCCTTAACCTGTGTTTTAACTAGGACACAGGACAGTAACACAAACATTGCTTCCTGAGCCTGACCTTGCATTATCTAAAAATGCAGTATGGACATATCTTTATGTCAGCCTAATCTTGGAACTTTGGAGGCCTATGGATTCCTCCTAATTTTAGTTTGATGTGTATTTTTAATGCGACAAAGAGAAGGAAGAGTTTCAAAACATGAATGCTCTGCATTTTATGCTTGGGCCTTCCTGAAAAACAGCAACATCTTGGCACAATTGAAGGTCAAGTGTGACCCTAAAATAAACATAAATGCCTTTATTTTTTAATAATTCATTATTATTTTGAAATTTTTTATTTAAATTATTTTAAAATTCCTTTATTTTATTTTCTTATGTGTGTCAAAGGCATTTGTGCTCTCTCAGTCACACATTCCTCAGAAAATTGTAAATGTGCTCCTTCTTCACACCAGCAGCCACACTGAATTTGAACAAAGCCATAGTCACATCAACGTAAGTAGCCCCAGAAATAATTGGCTGAACAAACCATTTAGACAGTGTGCTACCTCTAAAAGACAGTGGCTGAGTAATAACTGTTTAGTTATTTCCTCCTTCTGTATGGCAGATTGCTTTATTGGCTAACTAGCCAGCTAGTTATTTAAAGAAATGTCTATGTGTTGTTTGCTACAGAGTTGACAGTGAAATAGTACTGCCTTTTTAACATGCTAACTAGGTAACTAGCTTCCTTGAAAGTTGCTTGGCTATCATGTTACTCTGCAATTAAATGTAAATTTTAGTTAACTGAAATCAGCTGAAAATGTATTTACCAAGCTATCTCACTGTCACCTAAATTTATTGAATTGGCTTGCCTCAGAACTTTGGAACTTTGGAGGCCTATGGATTCCTGCTACAGCATAAATATACATTTCTGGTTGCTTTCTGATATCACGACGACTCATGAGTGCAGCTATATACGAGAGTGAAAAACGTCTCACAGGTAACACATACATAGTCCTTCACATTTGATTCTCTAATTAGTAACTGTTACACTGAAATATTACAAATCTCTCAGCCATCTAAAATGCAAGTGATATTGAACACAGAGAGACAGTTACAACCATTGTCAGTCCAAAAGACTTGTGTGTATTTGCACCTTTAAAAGCTTAAAAAGATATCCCCACATAAACCCATGACTTGCCCATGCTGCTTGCTCCCACACGGATCTCCTTCATTTTACTGATCACTTCCTCTTGCATGAGGGACAGTTTGTCTGCTGCCACCACTGTGACCAGGCAGTGAACCCTGTCTCCCAGGCTGGGGCTCTCATTGTACTGTGGATGGTCTTCTGACAAAGGGGACACAGGGTTGAACTTGCAAAGAGGAAGAGAAAGAGAAGTTACACATGAAGGACAACACAATGTACCAGGAGCTGTAGGTAAAGTCCAAAAGTGACACTGCAAAAACCACTCACACAGCTTTTATTCCTATGTAGGTCTTAA